>PVKB01000543.1:0-263827 GCA_004027205.1 Ctenodactylus gundi | reverse complement strand
CCAACACTATTATTAGCCTAGAATGCAGATACTCTTCTATTCAGATGGCCATTCATTTACCTGCTCAGCACAGGGTGGTTTCTGGGCCTCTTCTGTGCTCTGAGCACTGTCTTCATGCTGAGAAGGCAGCAGTTGAACCCTTTGAAAGCTTTCAGTGTGAGGAGAGACAGACAACTACAGTAAAAATTTGTAAACATCCATAATCAGACTAGCAGGTGGCAGTGTGTGCTATCAGTGACATGACGTGGAGGACATCAGAGGGCACTGGGCACTGTTCTACCTAGAGGGCCAGGGAAGGTTTTCTGAGGGAATGACTTGTGAGCAGAATGGCCACCCTCCAGACCTGTACCATCTATGACAACCACCACTTGCCACCTGAGAACTTAAAATATGACCCGTTCACACTGGAGCTGCCATGAGTGCCTAGTCCACACCATATAAAGATTACTGCAGAAGAAAAAATGTAATAACTCTCAATACTTATCAGACATGAAAAGGACAGTATTTTGGGTAGCTGGGCTATAAAAATTATACTGTTGAAAACCAAATGTTGAAAGGCAGGTACTACAAAATGTTAAGATTGCCTACATGGTGGGCACTGGAGAGACGCCTTCTCTTTCCATGGGAAGAGGAGGGCATTGCTCCAGACAGAAAGAATGGCTAGTGCAAGCCCGGCTTGCACACTTACAGGAACAGAGTGTTGGCGTCCTGCATCTGCCTGAGCCTGGGAGGTTCTGCTGGAGGTGGGAATGGTGTGAGCTCACTTTCCTCATGTGGACACGGAAGGAATGCAGGAGCCACCTGTGAGAGCAGCTGTTACCAGAAAAGTAAGTGATAATATCCCAATAAGGATTGTACATCGCCATCGTGGAAAAATGGGACGGACGTTCTTCGAGAAACTCCTGCACACGATGCAGCAATCCCACTTCCAGGCATATTCAAGGGGTAATCAAGTCTATGGCAAATGTCTAACTTTTTAACATACTGCCAAGGAAGTTGGGAGAAGTGGGTCTGAAACGAAGGGCAATATTTTGAGTACTGTGAGGGAGATTAAGGATGCTGTGTCTTTTATTGTAATAATTTTTTTACTTAAGCATTGACTATATTTCTGATAGCACATGATATAAACAAAGAAAATGAAATTGGATTAACCCAAGTGCTTATCAATGGATAAATGGACACAGAGAAGGTGGTATATGTACACAATGGAATAATATCTGGCCTTTAAAAAAAAAAGGAAGCAAATTCTACCATTTGTGAAAATGTAGATGATCCCAGGCAACATCATGTTAAGTCAGTCATTATAATAAGTGGGACACAGAAGGACAAATGTCATGTGACCTCAATTAAAAGAAAGGAAGGCAGGCGATAACGATCCACATGAAGGGTTCCACCTTGCCTGCTACCTGACAGTGGGATAACGTGGGCATATGGGGACTCTCTCCAAGCTCTGATTACCTCCTTCCTCCCAGAGGCTAGAGGTTCCGCCGGACATTTTGTGGGGAACTGTGAGTACAGCTCAGTGGTAGATTCCCTGCATTGTAATGAGAGGCCCTGGATTCAATCGTCAGCACCAGAAAAAGAGTCTCCTCTGTCGGTCTTCCGCATCAGCCCATCCACCCTGCCAGGGTGCGGGTATGGGTGGGTCTCCTGCACAGGTGTCTACCAGAAGACACCTTCCCTGATGCCTTGGCCTTCGCCTCCCACATCAGCACTTTTTCTCAGCTGCAGTTGCTCTTTGTGAGGGTGAACTTTCTGGAAGAGAGGAAAGCTGCCTCTCTCACAGAAGCTTGGGGGACTGTACCAGTGTATCCAAGCCCAGCTGGCAGTTGAGTGTGCTTGCCCTGCTTCACTTGGAAGTGGCCAGCCTGGGCCAGCTAGGAAGGTCTGGGACAGTTCCATAGGGAGATTTTGGGACCTCTCTCTAGAGGAAGGGCAGAGTGGAGACATTACCCCTTCCTGGCAGCCTCTGCCTGGATGCTGAATCATCTATACCAAGTCTTCTCTCTTTATTTGATTCAACAGTCTTTGATGTTCATAGCAATCTGCAAAATGGGATAATAATAAAACAGATGGGGCTACTGCAGGTTGTAAATGAGACAAGCACAGGTATTTAATGCATAACAGATACTTGAGACAAACTTTATTTGTGTTTTATTTCACTATTGTTCTCTCCGTGTTCCTCCAGCTCCCTTCCTCACTCACAGAACACCAAAGAGCAAAGTGCCCCACGCTGTTTAAAGTATGGGCACTCTCTTCTGTGCTGTATAGATATTATCCATCAACTTTTCCATTTGGCAAAAGGAGAAACTAAATCTCGGAGATATGTGACCTTCAAATTTACTATAAATAGTTGGCTGGAAAGACTCAGACTGCAAAGCAAGTATTCTCATCATCCTACTCCTGCCTCCTGCAAGGATGGCACTTAATCACCTCCAGGGATGGCACTCTCACTACCTCGCAAGACTTTATAAGTTAATATTTGCTGCATGCTAACTGGATGTTACACTCTCTTATAAGTGGATCCTGCACATAAACGCAGTCAATCCTGGTTTCAGTCCTGTGAAGCAGGCAGTATCACTGCCCCAATTCCCAAGTGAAGTATCAGAGCCAGAGTCAATGCTTTATCCACAATCTAATACATGAGCGGTCAGAACTGAATATAAGTGATGCCTACGTCAGGTACCTTCTTCCCTCTCAGGAGCTGAGCAGCTTGTATCCATCCCTATGGAGACTGATGAGTTAACGGGTGCATTAGAGCCCAGCCCTACAACCCTTGGCCGTGGTACCTTGGACAGCTCCCTCACTCGGCTCAGTAGAGCTCACGTATGCAGGGGCAAGATCTGCTTCCTATGGCTGCCACGTTGAAGAGGCCTCAGGCTCTTTGTAGACAAGACAAGACAAACCCCAGTCTGAAACAAAAGCTGTCCACGAATGATCCATCAGCGCCTCTTAAGTGGGCCATGCTGAGCCATCCAGTCCCCTCCTACCTTCTGCGATGAGCTGCGTGACGTATGTTGTTCATTTACTCTTCCATTCCTACAGAAATATGGTGGGCACCATCAATTTCCCTGTTTGTTCTCTGACCCACTGTTCCCGGGTTAAGCAGTCTGTTTTGTCTACATTTGTCAGTTGATACAAGCTTCTCCCTGCCACGGGCACCACTACTGATGAACATCGTCGGAATATGGAGCCTTGAATAATGTATAAAGGATTCAACGTGCAGGATCTCCATGGGAAGAGGAGGGGCCGGTGGGGGCGGGGAGCGAGAGGTGTATGTTTTCTCTGCTGGAGCGCCTTCATTTACAAAGCATATTTGTCAAGTCTTTTGCTAAGAGTAATGCCGCAGAGCAGCCTCCCATCATTCTTGTTAATGGGACTGTCTGTGTGTTACAGTAAACAGCTATAACTCTTCAGCGGGAGCCTTTGTGCAGCAGGCAGAATTTTTGCAGCATCCAATTAAGGGCGTCTCCAATTTGCCAGCTGGGATCATGAGAACTGTGACCCGGCCACCAGGAAAGGTGGGCACCGTGGAGGCTCCTCGGAGAACAGGGTGAGCTGGGAGGGCTGAGCTGCCCTGCCTCCTTGAAGGGTACCTGTGGGCTGTGGTAAGGACTCTGCAGTGTGGATCTTCTCTTGCACAACCTCACCTGGCTTTTAAAGGCCACCAAGTCATGCCAGCTAGGTACCTGAAGATATCAGCCTAGCAGCCAAGCCCTGTCCCAGGCTACTGCAGAGGAACAAGGACATGAGACTTGAGAGCAGGTGTTCTGCAAAGCTCAGCCACATAGAAGTTATGTGACCTGGAACAGGTTACTTCACTTCTCTGAGACTTTATAGCTCCTATGTAAGAAAAGATGAATCACATCACTTACTTCAAAGAGTTTTTCTGAGCATCCAATGAGAATGTGCGATGCATAATAAGCCACTATTGCTGTGACACACCATCATCCTCATCTCCTAGGCCTACTTATATCTCACGTCTTACCTCTCTGCCTATTTAATCAGGATACAACTGCCAAGTTCTTTCTGAAACTCCAGCTCTCCTTGACTGTAGTCAACAAAACCTCTTCTCTCCACCGCTAATCGTAATAGTGGAGAGGCTACTTTCTAATGGGTTGATATTTGAGTCTCCTTCCTCCAATGGGGGTAGATTTTCTCTCCCCATTGTACAGATACGAACAAAGAGGCTTGGGCACTTTCAGTAGCTTGCTGAAGTGTTTTTGCTTCTCAAGAGACACAATAGAAAATCCCAGAACCAGAGCATCCTCTTCCTCTTAGCTCTTGGGTCCCAGCAGCCCCTGCCCTCCCTAAGGTCAGTCCTTTTCTTCTAGAAACTGCATTCCAGCCTGTCTAATTTCTATTCCACCCTTTCTTTATTTTAAAGTCTGAGATGCAAAGAACCACATCACTCAAGCATCGGCAGGCACTTCACGCCTGGGAAGCGAAAGCCTCACATTGGGGTCACATGGGGTCACACGGGGTCACACGGGGTCACCACAGAGTCTAGGGTGAAAGCAGAATAGACTTTCCTGGGTCCTGTGATACACAGGCATCTCTTCTAACTTTTACTGCATGTTATGAAGGGGAGATTGATGGGACTGAGGATCAAACCAGGGTCTCCTCACTGAGCTGCATAGCCAGCCTATGTCTTATTTTTGATTTTGAGGGCCTCGGCAAGTCACTAGGTTGCCTAGAGGGGGCTCATACCTACCATCTTCCTGCCTCGGCCTCTCAGAGTGCTGGGGTTACGGCCTCTGTCACTGGGCCTGACTCTCCTAACCTTTCCTCCATCACAAGCATGCTGAAAGAGGACAATGATGAAGGTGATTATGGGCTCGTGTTGACTTTCAAGCTTCAGAGGAAGAGGACCGGAAGGTCTGGGAGTCGCTTCCTGCCGTCTACTCAGCATGCCTCTCCTCCAGTACTTCAGCCTCCCTAATGGTCTTTCTAGCAACATGGAGAGTGATTGGTGCCTTTTCTCCAAGAGAAATCTCTTGTGTTCACTCAGTCCATCCTCAGGAAACTCAGAGCACCATCTTTGTGCCCTATCTAGCACTAGGAGGTGGGAAGTTAGTCATGAACAAAATACAACCTATATGTACATGGTCCTCACAGCACATTAGAAAGAACAAATGGTAACCAGATATAGGATGCATGTCATGGCCACCAACAGCATGTGTGGGCCTCTTAAAATGTACAGAGGGCTGTTCTGGGAGGTGTGACTACAGTAACCCACTTACTGCTCAGAAGTGGAGACAAGAGGTTTGTCATTTGCTATGAACTGAATGTTTGTGTCCTTCTCCCTCAAAGTCATATACTAAAGCTCTAAACCAAAATGTCACAGCATTTGAAGGTAGGACCTTGGAGAGGTAACTGGGTTTGGATGACGTAATGGGGGTTGATCCACCATGATGGAATGGATGCTATTATAAGAAGGCAGAGAAACCAGATTGTGTTATCTCTCTCTCTCTCTCTCTCTCTCTCTCTCTCTCTCTCTCTCTCTCTCTCTCTCTCCCTCTCCTTTACCCTCTCCCTATCACACTCTCCTTCATATGAGAAAAAAATATGGCAAGAAACTGGCTGTCTGAAAACCAGGAAAAGAGCCTTCCGCAGAACAGGCTTGTATCCTAATCTCAGAATTCCCAATTTTCAGAACCTTGAGAAATAAATATTTGTTTGAGAAATAAATATTTGTTGTTTAACCCAACCAAACTATGATGTCCTGTTACAGCAACCTGGACTGACTTAGTCACCATCCCTTTCATCAGATGAGAAAACAGATGCACGGAAGAACTTCTAATTTTTTTTTTTCATTCTCAGAATAACAGTAAAGTGTAACAGGGGTGTAAAGGAAAGAATGGGACTTCCAGAAAAGGACCTGGTCACAGTGGACATGACTTTTTTCAAAGTGCAAGAATGTCTATGAATAGGAATGGAGGGCAGGTGAAGGTAGGCAGGTGAGCGAATCAAAGCTCCAAGACCCTGGGGTACAGGAGCATAGCCTGTCTGGAGAACTACATGTAGTTCCTGTGGTGCCGACACCTCATGTTTAAAGAAAGGCATGTGACAAGCAGAGGGTGTCGCTCTGCATGCCCTTGCTCAGGCCACTTCTCCTTTACTGAGCACTTACTCTGTGCCAGACTCCAAGTTAGGAGCGACAAAGAAGACTCAGCCACCACTGGAAAAGAAGATAGCCGACTAGCGTGAGCAATGACGAAAAGGCGGCACTGCAAACGCCGTGTGTGATGTGTACGATGAGAATGTAGGTAGCAAGGAAGTAGGCAGGGCCACCTAGCACAGTCCCTGGACCCCACCTGACTGTGGAATCGAGCTGTTACCCATGCCTGAGGTCAGGGGGCAGCAAGAGAAGACGGGGCAGAGAAGTGCACAGTGTGAGCAAAGCTGCCTAGATAAGGAACAGCCATCTGCAGAGCAACCACTCTCCTCTGAGCTTCTGTTCAGGTATCAGCCAACAAGGTGCTGCTCAGAGGGTGTCTGAGCCTAGAACGCAAATAGTCCTTTGTCACAACCCATCAAGGCTGAGTTACACAATGACGGTTCAGTCACAAAGTCCAGTTATAATCAATAGGAAGGAAGAAAAAGCCACAGGAGAAGCTCTGGGAAAATATTCTGTTCCTAAGAAGAAACAAAGAACAAAGTGCCCTTCTGTGGCCACGACTGCGAAGGACAGGATGCGTGTGGCTGTCTGGGTTTCTTATGGTGATGAGGAGATATACTGAGTACGAGAAAAGCCTAAACCCCCAAAACAGAGAAGAGGAAGATGGAAGGTCATAGGGCATCTGTCTTAGTCACTTTCTTACCAATGATATGCAATACCTGACAGCCACAACTTACAAAGGAGAGGGTTTTCAGTTCACAGTTGCAGAGGTGTCCGTCCATAAATAGCCAGTTGGATCCAAGGCAGAAAGGCCAAGATGGAATAAACTGGCAGAAGGCAGCGGCTCACCCCACAGCAGACAGGGAGCAGAGAGGAGAAGGACGACCAGGAGCCAATGCCATGCTCTTCCAGGTCATGGCCCAAGCCACCCACGCCACCACCCAGTTCCCACATGGAGTTACCAATGAATAAATCCACCCATGAGTAGGGCGCCCCATGATCCAGTCACCTGCCAAACACGTGAGACTTTGATAACAGCCTTCAAATTCACTGGCTCTAGAACCATCCACTGGTGGACTTCTTGTCAAGTTACATATTAATGACCTGTATGTTGAAAGCCTCTGTAGCTCTGACTCATCTCTTCCTTTCAGCCCAAAGCGTCCAAATGCCAGTAAGAGGCTACAAGCAGCAAACTGCAGCTGAATCATGAAGTCACGGCGGCCAGTGGGGCTGGGAAGGTGGCTGTGATGTGAGCACGGAGCACTCGGGAAAGGAAAGTTTTGTCACAAGGTCAGCAGAGAGAACGAGAAAGTGCAGGGGTGGGGAGGGTGCTGCGGGAAATGGAGGTTTAATGTTTGTGTAAATTGAAAGAAGGAATCTACTTGGAAATGAGAAAAAGCAAGATTAAAATGGAAAACACAGCCCCAAAGCTATTAATACCCAACAGATCCAAATTGAAAAATAAAAGCGATGGGTGAAGCATATAGTTCTCAAAATGAATTCATGTCATAAACCATTAACATCAGCTCTACCTTATTACCTGTAATTCCGGAGAGAGGGGCCGCAAGCCGAGCAGGGCCAGCATCTGATTGGAGATCAGCAGTGCCCCGCTCTCCAGCCAGCCCTGCTTCCTCCTCTCATGATCCTCCCCTCCTCTGTGCTGAGCATCCTCCCCTCCTCCTCTTGGGAGGCCAGGTGAGGCCCACCGCTCCCTTTCCCCAGGGTATACCTCAAGCCACAGCAGCAAATGCAATTGCTAGGAAATTCTGAAATCAAGAGAATTCTTGGCCAAGCTATTATTTCACCCCTCTCCTCTGGCAGTCCCCGAAGCAGGCCTCCAAAAGTGCCCTGTCCCTATGAATGCACATGAACCCTGATGAGAATCCTGTCAGCTCAGTTCTACCCTCGGGAGTCAGTTGGTAAATGTCGCCTGAACCTGGACTACGTGCAGAGGAAGTGGGAGATGTAGGCTACGAGGTCTCTGAGAATCTCTGAGTCCTCCCCCCCGCCACGTCACACACATGACCATGCCGTGCCCTTGCCTCTGGCATGTCACCGAACAAAGAGGTCCTGACTTCTTGTTCTTTGAACACAGACATTGTCAAATCTGAGCTTCCCATTTACCTGCCATAGGATTGGGGTGAGGCAAGGCTCAGAGCCACCAAGCCACATCTTCCTGGCCCCCAAAATCCCAGAATGTGAGGATTAAATGAGAAGCTGGGGGTGAATGTGTAGAAGAGTCCACGAGTGTCTTTTGTTGTGTTATTATGGCTGCCTCAATGTCTTGAATCTATTTTAAACTTTTCCCTTTCGTGGTCATTTTGACATTGGAGAAGAGCCAGAAGCTGCAGAGTGCCAGCTTCCATGAATACGGTGGATGAGGACACACCGTCATGTTTTACGAGTCTGGCTTGCCTTTGGAGGACACTCAGAAGCAACGTTAAGTGGCACATCCAGTGGCAGAGGACTTCCAGAACTGTCTCAGAAACTGGCAAATAAGTGCGCTTACCACGAGGGTGAGTATTCTGAGGGGGATTCATAGCTACGCGTCTTTTATTGTAATCATTTTTTTAAATTCTAAACCTTGATCATATACCAATCACGCCTTGGAACACACCGAAGGAGCTCTGTCAAAGTTGTGCGTTCACTAATGTCTCCCAAGCCACCACGGCCCCTTCTGAGCTTGCTCTTCCTGCTCCAGGAAGGTCTTGTAGTCCCCATGGCGTGGGAAAAGAGATTTGATGCTCAGATGTGACCTACCTCCCTCCTTGAGAGTGTAGGCTCTTTGAAAGCTGGAAAGAAGCAGCTCCTGAGGTATAAATTACTACACATTATCTACATGGGAGACTCAGGTTTCACCGGTACACATACATACATGGCTCTTGCTCAGTGTCCAACGGCTGACCCTACTCAGTGCCAACACCCACTACTTGATTCACCCAAGGAACAACTCAGAGTCTACTTCACTGCCACAAGGCTAATCTGTCCCACACTAGTGTCACATGTGGAAAGCTGGACAGCTCTTGAGCTAATCTCTCTAGTTCCACTCTTTCCCACACTAAAGCCAGAGCCACGCCATCTACCCATCGCTCTAACTCTCCAGCTCCCCAGCAACATGAGGAAATCCAGGACCTTTAACTGGACCTAATGTTCCTATCTGATCTCCTTCTCAGCACTCTTCCTGAGCACAAATCTTTGCCTCTTTAAGTTACAGTTTCCTCACCAGTAAAATAAAGATGGTGCTGGCTGAGGCTAATGGAAGATTTAACAAGATAAAACACAGAAAAAAATATTACTCCCAGTTGGATCCCTCCTTATGCCACAGGCTTACGCCTTGGGCTTCTCAAATAGCTCCTTCTTAGCCAGCAGATGGGCTCCACTTTCTGCAGGAGAGTGCCCTCTCCTCCCCTCAAATACAGTTCTTTTGTACCTAATTGTACCTAATTTTTCTCTGTCTCCCCTGCTCCTCCACACACGAGTGCGCACACGCGCGCGCACACACACGCACATATACGCACTCTAAAGGACAGTTGGGCATGCTAGATTAGCTCCGGGAAAGTTAGACAGAGCATAAACACCACGCCATTAGCAGCAAACGAACGTCATCGCACAGTGTCGCAGAGCATAATGCCAGGCTGCCACACTTTCTAAAATTCTAGCATCTCTTTTTTTACTTGTGAGGATATGAACAATTCCGAGGACAGTTGCCTTCTTGCACAAGCCCAGCAACCAGGAAAAGTCAGACTTTTTCATTGGTTTGTCCACCCTGTGTCCCAGGATACAGGTCCAGGGCTGTCTGGAGTCCCTAGAGTGACCACAGGAAAGATCTCTGCACCTCTCTGTGCAGATTCTGAGTATGAATGCCTGACTTTTTGGCCCAGTGCCCAAGAAGAGCCCAATCAAGCTCCAGTTAATGTACTACCAACCTTCACATTGGAGGAGCTTTTGGGTTACTTCTACAATGTTTCCTCCAGGTGCAAAAATCGGTTTTATCTTGAGAGAGATCTCTTTGTAGTCGATGTCCATCTTGGCTTTAGTGATTTCTACTAGGCAACTCTTGATAATTTCAGAAAATATATTCATCACTGGAGCAACAGAACAAATTCAAGGATAAGATGGAAAGTCTCTTAACCCAGTGTCCCTATGTCCCTGGGCGTGCACCTTACGGAACTGGTCCCTCATGTGGGATCATGCACACTGGCTACTTCGCGTTTTCTCCTTGCTTCTAGCACACTTTGAGTTCCCTGAGAAGAGGGGCCACATCGACTTCATCTAACGCTCTAAAGAATTCCTTTAAGTGGGCCAAGGGGAAAGTTGGCCTATCTGAGTTCAAGCCAAGGGACTTAATTTATTTGTATCACGTTTTCTCTTCTATAAAATGGAGACAATTATGCCTCCTATCTAACACTGTTGTGCTTAAAAATAATACACATTTAGGAGGAGGAAAATATTTGACCAGTGTCAAGAATCTGCTGTTATTCCAGATGCAGCAGAAGAGTGGCCATTCTTCATCCACCCCCATCTTTTCTCATGCACTCACACACTCCTCAGGTTGCAAGGTGCTCAGCATTCACTCACTTGCCTCCACTCACTGGCTTCCCTTCGAATGCCATGCAATACAGCGAGTGCCAGGAATGCACCAACGAACCCGGAGCACTGCCAGTCTTTCAGGGAATTTATCAAAAATAAGAAAGAGAGCTGGAGGAATGGCTCAGCGATTAAAGCGCTCGCCTACGAAGTGCTAAGTCAAGTGCCAAGTACCCGAGTTCCATTCCCCAGCATCACACAAGTCGGGTGTGGTGGCGCACGCCTGTAATCCCAGCATTTGGGAGGCTGAGACAGGAGGATTGCTGTGAGTACGAGGCCAGCGTGGGCTCCACAGTGAGTTCAGGGCCAGCCTCAGCTACAGGTCTACCACTTCCACACTGGGCAGTCAGGGACAGCATCTCAGAGCAGGTAACAGCCAAGTATCAACAGAAGGTTAAGGCAGACATTCTCAGATGACAGAAAGGACTGCAGCACTTTCGAGGGAGGATATGAGAGCGCAGAGGTTAGCAGACAAACAACCGTGGCAGCCCTTTGTAAGCCACAATTATTGGATGGGATATTTTGATTATAAACAACAAAAACTAAACTCAGACAAAAGATAGAATTAATTTGTTTGTCAAGCTAGCTAGCTTGGAACAATATGAGGTAATCGCTTTGGCATCAGGCTTCAAAAATTGGGACGATGCCCACCCAAATCTACCAGGTCACTTGCTTCCCAACCATCTCTACCAGCTTCATGCTTCAGAAGAGCTGTGGCCAAGAGGGGAGGAAGACCACTCCAGGATCTCTAAATCTGTTCTCCTCTAGTTTATCCACCTCAGTAAAACTAACACACATTTCAATCACTGTTCTCCAGATCTCAGAAATTAAGAGAATGCAACTCAAAGTCAGTGGCCATCAAAGCTCTGAAAGGGCAGGTTTGTCATCAGGACCCATGTTCTACCACGAGTAAACCACAGGATTTTTCTTTTCTCTTTGCCAAGAGAAGAAAAGGCATTTATGCTCTGCCCTGCCACATGGCCACAGTCCAAGGGCTGCTTGTCACTTTTATAAATTTTCTTTCTTTCTTTCTTTTTTTCTTCAAGCCATCTGGGACACAGAAAAGAAGTCACACTGAGTTTCAAGCATTTTCCTGGAGGCAAAAGATGAATGCCACGAACAAGTGCCTTACCTGGCTTCTGAAGGTCACAGGAGGCTAGGATTTGGGGTTCATGTGCCTCATTAGTAAGGGTGCAGGGACCGTCCTGGTGCACACTCAGGTACATGCATGGAGACAAGCAGAGACACTGCACATGTCCCAATTCCATCCCCCATGCTTGCAGCACCATGCCCAAACCTGTCCCCTTATTCTCTTCTAGGTAGATGATTTCAGACTACAGTTCCAGACATTCATCTTTTAGCTGTGAGCTGAACACTCTTTATCCAACCTATAGCCTTAGATGGGCCCTCTTCGAGTCTATTTTTATGTCTACCAAATGAAGAAACCACCACACGGAGGTCGTTGGGTTTCTCCATGATCAAACGCCACACAACCTCCAGTCATTAATCATTTACCAACACCTACTTTGTGTCAGAAATAATGGAAAACTACGACAGCCAACGAGCAATGAATTTTACCATAATTCACACATGTGGTTCTAAAAAAAAACCATAGGAGTTCCCATTGAATTCCCATCATTGACCCATCATGAGCACACTGCCATTGCCTCACTCTGCAAACAAGGGAGCACAAGGAGGGCTGAGCAAGGCACCCCCAAAGACACAATCAGTAAGACTGCAGGTGTCAATACCGATTACTGGGCTCTGCAGCCCATGATTAGAAGCCATTATGTACACATAGATGTTGCCTCAGAGAAGAAAATACAACATCTGCCCTTGAGCTGCTTTTCCTCTGGGTGGCAGGAAGGCCTGTTGATCCATCTTTGCTCTGTTTATGTTTTGATCTGTGAGTGCAGACCAGAATGGATGCTGGTGAGGTGGATCTCCAAGCCTAGGATTCAACAAATATGTACGCTCAGTGGCAGGAGGGAAGAAGGAGGAGGTCTGGATTTCTCTCCTTCGGAGCCATGGACCTACTTATTGCTGGGTAAGCTGGCACATAGATGACAATACCCTGCGTCCCTAGACTCCGTGCTTTCCGGGAAGGTGGAAGGTCATCTTTCTGTACATTTTTTTCTCATCAAGTTCCTTACTGTCATCTTTCAGGGTTCAGCTAAAAATTGTGCCCTTCTGGAATAGGTCTCACCAATCTCCAACTCACTCCCAAATAAGCAATTCCATTCCCATGATGCATTCACACATGTTGTCCACATGTGTGCACATAGGTGCATGACCTCCTTACGAGAGTCCCTGGCCTGCTACAGCACTGGTCCATCGATTGCCCCACTGAAATGTGACGTCCTTGATGCATATCTCAGCACTTGGAATACAGTAAGAGCATAACAAGAGTTTGTGGATTAAATACATATTTTTTAAAAAGCAAGAAAGTGAAAAAAGTGTTTCTTTTTATTTAACTTTTTATGGCACTGAGCATTGAACCCAGTGCCTTCACACTCTGATCTACATTCCCAGGCTTTTCATTTTTTTATTTTGAGACATAGTCTCACCAAGTTACTAAGATGTACAGGCTGGGCTTGAATTTGCTATCCTCCTGACTCAGCCTCCCAAAGTGCTAGGACCACAAGCATGCACATCTCATTTTATTCAACACCTATAGCTACGCTTTGATTTTAAGACTTCAGTAAATGAATTAATGTTCATATTCTCGGGGGAAAAACAAGTTTTTGCATGTGTTTGACTGTCTGAACCTATCTTTAACATCTCCTACAACTTAGATTTTCTTGGTCTGTGTGGTAGGCAGAATAATACCGCCTGCAAAATGTCCATCTCCTAAGCCTCAGAGCCTGTGAGTATGTTGCGTTATACAACAAAGAGGACTTTGTAACTGTGAGGAAGTTAAGGATATTAAGATAGAGGATTATCTTAGATTAGCCAAGTGGAGCCAATGTAATTCTAAGCATTATTACATGTGGTAGAAACAGAAGGGTTAGAGCTGAAAAGAGTCAGGATGGTGACATTTTCACATGGCTAGCATTATGAGTTTCATTGCCATATAACTGATAAACAGAAGCTACATATTTGATGTGTACATTTTGATGAGTTTGAACATATGCACACACAAAACTATCAACATAATCAATGTTAATAATGAGGTGGCTGGGCTTGAGGAAACCTCCAGAGGTAATAGTTATTTCATCACTAATTTTGATGATGAAGCAAGGAGTCATGAGCCAACAAATGCAAGAAATCTCTAAAATCCAGAAAAGGCTAGAAAACAGGCTCTCCCCAGGGCCTTCAGAAAGACCATGACTACATCTTTGTTTTAGTCCAATAAGGCCATTTTAGACTCCTGACCGCCAGAACATCAAGGAATCAAACCAGCATCTTTTTTCACCTCTTAATTTTGAGGGAATGCCACCGCAGCCACTGGAAACTATTGCAGCCATATTTCCAAACTTGTTCTAAGGGTAGTGACGACCCTCTCCCCTAAGTTCAGCCAGCCCACTTTACGTGTTGCTTTCCTTCTCTGTTTTGATTTATTCCTGTGAGTTGGCAAAGCTCAATTCTCATGTTGTCATGAAAATGCCAACACAGTTTATGACCTGTGAATTGCCCACATTAATTCTGACAACCCCATTCCTGTCGCTTCACCTGTGAGAAGCGATTATGGTCCAGCTACTTCTGGTCCCAAGCTGGGTAAGTGCTCAGGTCCTTGATCTGTCAGACCTGAGGTCTTGTCTGTGAACGTTCGGCTGCATTCCCCATCAATTGCCCCTTCCTGCCTCTCACTGTTGCTCACCTCTCAACTCGGCAGAGCTGCATCTACATCTGTTACTTGGAGACCTGAGTGCTTTTTTATCCTGGTTCTTACTTCACAGATGGTGGGATGACAGGGGAAATAACTTACCAGAGCCTTAGTGTGGAGTAATGATACCATGGAAACAGGCGGAAAGTGCATGATTTGTTCTGTTTTGACTCTATTTTAATTTGGATGGCTGGTATAAATCAGGGCTTCGCAGCCGGCATCCACCACAACCACTCGGGACAACTAGAGATTCAGAGAGGTGAAGGCATTTACCCACGGCCACCAACTTCAGTAATGGCTGAGGCAGACAGATTGAAGGCTTTTGTAGGTAAATGGAGGCAACTTGAGACCATCGTGCTTAGTGAAGTGAGTCAGAAGCAGAAGGTGAGACATCAAATGGTTTCTCTGATATGAGAGTCCCAAATGACAATTATTTCATAGAACTTAATGTGGAGAATAACGGGAACTGGAGGGGAAGAGGGGGGAGTGGGAGGGTCAAAAAGAGAGAAGAGAAAGATTTGTAATTTTGCCATGAAATGTATATGCACAAAATACTCAATATCAATGTAAACTTTATGTATTGCATCTATGCATATCAATAAAATGGGGGAAAAACAAAGTCGAATTTATGTATTCCTGGGTGCAAGGTTTTCCAGCTGTATTAGTGTGGGCTTTACAAGAGGCAGAATTGACAGAAATTGTAAGAAAAAGGGATTTATTTGGAGGCCTTGCAAGTCTGAGTAAGAGAGATAGACTGAAAAAAAGAGATAGTCCAAGATGGCGGCATGAACATGAGAGAGCTGGAGTACCCAGTGGCTGCTCAGCTGCAAAGTATAACACTCATCTGGGACTGAAGAATAGCTGGTGAGAGTCTGCTGTGGATCTTGGTTGTTCAAAGAACAATTGTGAGCACCAGAGATGAAGATCAGCGATAGGTAGGCAGGCGTGAGTCAAGACTGGAGCAAATTCATGATGAAGATCTGCAGGGTGCAGCAAGCAAGTCAGTGTCTGTAGACAATCAAAAAGGTGAAAGCTTTTCCAGAAGAAAAAGCTGTAGTGATCTTTCTTCTTCCTTCCTCTTACGCAGTTCAAGCTCCCATTTGAGCCTCCCATATTTGGGTTGGGTACTCTTCCTTCATTCGCTGGCCCACAGATCACTCACATTCACCTATAAGTTCTACTCTGTGTGTGTGTTTCCTAATTCCTCAAGTTGGCTTAATCTCTTTAATGGTCACACCTGCTTAATGTAATTTACATAATGTGCTAGAATCAACATTGACTTTTTACTTATATCAGTGGCTCTTAAATTTTCTGTTAAAAAAAAAGAACCCAGTTCCATGAGAATGGATTCCTTGACTCATCTCAGAGAGATTTTGATTCCATTGGGCTGGATCAGTTCCCTGGAAGATGATGTTGTTGTCATAGTCATTGTTGTTGTTGTTTGAGCTTCTCAGGAAAGTACAAAGACCAGCCAGGTGTGGGCACAGGCAGCAACAACTATATCCTCAAAAAGGTGGGCTATGCAGGTGCTTCCTACCACATCCATATCAAATAAGACAGACAAGTCTCCACCCAAAAGATAAAATGCCTGAGAACAAAACAAACTAGAAAGATCTCATCCTCAACAAAGATGGCATCCATAACTCAAATAACATTGTTGGGATCAGACACCGCCATGGAGGAGATGTTCTGAACACATTTTGCTCTCTAGAAATGAGTGGAGGAAAAAAAAAAAAAACTTCAGCCATCTCTGAAAATCAGAGTTCTCAAAACTTAAGGGTTTGAT
This sequence comes from Ctenodactylus gundi, assembly GCA_004027205.1. NCBI lineage: Eukaryota > Metazoa > Chordata > Mammalia > Rodentia > Ctenodactylidae > Ctenodactylus > Ctenodactylus gundi. The sequence goes on along the minus strand of PVKB01000543.1, from coordinate 247,507 downwards.
AGGATGTATATGAGTGAGCTATAGGAAGTAGGTATCCTCAAATACAACTAGGAAGAGAGGGGTAAAAATGGATGGCCCCACTGAGGAGAAAATTTCAGAGCACGTCAAACAACTTAACGTGTATATAAACATGACCTAGAAAATCAGCTTCCAGATTTTGTGCTAGAGACAGACTTACATAGATGCAAACACACTCAAGAGAAAATTAAAAACAACCTAAATGTCTATCAAAAGGGACCATTAAACATCAGTCTTTTCAATGTCATGTGGCTGTGGAAGAGACTGTGACAGGTCTGGACGGCTAATGTGAAAAGACACCTCAGACATCTTTTTGAGGGGAAATGCAAGTTTGAAGCTACTACAAGCAGTGTGCCTTTAATTGGAGACAGAGATAAGAATATTGATACACGCGAGCATGCACACAAAATATATAATTTTATGTCTACTTCTTGTAGTTAAGTGGGGGGAAAACAAATTTTGGAATGGTACTTATTAAACTGATCACAGCCTTTCCTGCTGGGAAGCAGATGAGACCTGGAGACAAGTGTGGTCGTTGAGACCTTTTCTCCATGGGGTATGGATTCCTTCACGGCAATAATATAATCATGTTCCCAGTAGCAAGTCTTGGCCTACTTATCACTGGAGTCTTGACATTTCTTGGAAAAAAAATCAGAAAGCCTGAGTTTGCTTTGTTAATACTCACAGTCTAGGCTAATGGGAGACAATTTTTTTGTGGACAAGGATACAATATCGACAGAGCATATCTCAGTTAAGGGGCAACGGAGTAGGTACCAAGAGGCATGGGTGGACAGCTATCTTTATCTTTGAAGAGCACGCTGTCTTGGGTGGTAGGAAGTAAGACACGTATACTACTTTATCACCAATGCTAGGTGATGCATGCTAGTATATTTCCCACTATTTTTATTAATATACATATGTAATACACAGTGCTTACAAAGAATGTGGGTATTTCCTGCACATATGTATCACATCAATTTTACAACCCCTTCCCATTTTTGACCCTTCCACCCCCTCCCTATCCCTTCCTCCAACTCCAGCTATCAATTCATCTGGTTCTATAGAATGTCTGTGTTCTGGGTTTCCCAAGTCAGAGAAACTATATAGTACTTAACATATTAATCTTCCACACCTAAATCATTTCAGTATTGTATCATACTCTGAGGATGTGGTGGTGCTTAAATATTTGTCTACCCTTGAAGAATTCACCTATAGTGCTTGTCTTGTCTGGCACGTGGCCTCGGGCGAGAGCCCTATCTTGCTCATCTCTTTATCCCCTGGAGCATTCAGCACATCTGTGACAGAAGTTTCAATGCTCTGGTTGAGACTAAGCGGACAGAGCGGTAAGCAACAGGAAAGAGACCCAAGCAAGGCTAGAATCTCAAACTCTGGCAGCCAAAGGAAAGGTTCATTTTACTCATTTTTAACTTGAGAGATGTACCAGGTAAGGTGAACAAGCTGCTTGTTTGAAGTCCAAGTCTGGGCATCAGCTTGGAGTGAGAAGTCGAAGTTGAAAATGACTGGAGGAGTGAGTCACTATAGGTCTAGGGTTGTAACCATGTGAGTAAATACGATTCCTAAGAAGTGAGGAGGAGTGGAGACAGTGTGGTGGCTAGTGACGACGCCTCCTGAGAAAAGTAACTACGTAAAATAGGAAAATGGGGGAAATAGAAGACTTGGAAGAATAGCCAAAGGTAGGAGGGGACATGAAAAGTGGCCTGACAAAGCCAACAGGGGAAGCACCACATTTAGAATCAAATACTGCACAGATGTCAAGCATATATAGAAGAATCAGTTGAAAGATCTAGTAGCAACTTCGGATGATGATTGCAAATGCGTATTCTCAAATCAGATTGCTCATGACTCACAACCATCTCTTGAGTCTCTATCATCGCATTTGTCTAATGGGGACCTGAAAACAGTACTTATAACTTAGAAATTTCCAAAGAGTTAATGTCCCCATGTGTGGACCATGTTGATACTTGGCAATTAGTTGGCTGTCAATAAATGAGTAAAAGATCCCCTTAACCCTTAGGAGATGCTGAATGATTTGAAAGACCAGTTTCAAGAAACAAGGAGGTAGAATAGAGCCACCTGTGACCCCCACTGGTCCTTCCCTTACATGGGAGCAGTTGGACCTTTCTCCTTGGGTGCAGTTGGACTTGCTTCTGGCCAGTAGAGTCTGGCTGGATCAGGCAGGTCACCTTACTAGGCAGAGGAAATGATGTCTTCCTGTCCCTATCTTTGGCTCTCCTGACAGCACTGAAAAAATAGACAACATACTGTTGAAGAAGGTAGCCAGAGCTGGGACTGCAGACAGCTTCCAGGACATTAGGGTGCTCAGCAGCCAACAGCCAATAAGACACTCTCGTCACAGAGCTGCAGGGGAAACAACCCTGGGTACAGAGTGAGTACAGATTCTCCCTTACTTGAGCGGCCAGAAGAGGATGTGGCCCCACCTGCAGCCTGAGCAGGACCCACCTGAGGGCAGCCAAGGCTCCAAGGGCCCTTGAATGTGTGCATGGTTTTACATCACTAAGGGGAGCCCATAGAGGCAAAAGCCACAACCGGCAGCTACTAAACTAGACTGGAAAGAGACTTGAGTTAGGGAATGCAAAATACCCATCTTAAGAAAATGAGATCAAGGTGGTCATTTGAGAAAGGGGAGAAGAAATCCAGGACAAAAGTCACTTTTGAATTATGTCTGAACAGGGGTTTCTGTTAGACCACAGAGCATTCTGGACGACTGCTTCAGACTCCACGAAGGAGGCACCTCCGTTCAGTTGTAACTGGTGGCCTCCCGGTCATGGATGTTGGAAGACAAGATGCTGAGCAAACCGACCTAAGGAGCCCCTGGCTGCCCTGTTTCCAGTATCCTTGAGTACCACCAGGATTGACCCCAGGAGACACATTTGGGGGCTTTCAATCTATTTAGATAGCGAGGAGTGAGGTAATATTTCTCAACTCTTCCTTAGGACTCGGTGAAGGTATTACAGCGAAGAACATGGCTTCCAAGTGGTCCAGTGGGATTATCACCCCTAAGAGTCATTACCTTTCAATCCAGATGTTCTGCCATGGGAAGTCTTGCTTTTTCCCAGGACTTCTCCTTATTAAAAAGCACACACACGCATGAGCGCGCGCACACGCGCGCGCGCGCGCACACACACACACACACACACACACACACACACACCATTTTCCTTTCTCAATGAGTTGCTGGACACTTTCCCACTTGTCAGCATTGCAATCTTGCCCAAGTCTCAAAAGCTCTCTAACCTACAGGTGTCTCATGGTCAAATACACAAACAGCTCTAATTCTTGTCCTCACCCACAACCAACGTTTTTTGTGGAAAACAGAGAAGGAATAAACAGATATAGACTGGTTACTGGGACTGCAGTCATAGTTCTTGGTTCTCAATCCCAGAAGGACCTGCATAGACATCACTTGGTCCACCAGAGAGAGTCAAAGATCACGCAGGTCTCACAATCTCCCCACCTGCAAATCCCGCACTGCTCACTTAGCGGCCCCAGAAGCCAATGAGAGTCAGCAGAAGGTAGCCAGAGCTCTAAGGGGCAATGGGCTCCAGCAGGGACACAAACCACCTAAACTGCTTCCTATTGTCTTCTCTGGCTCTCTTTCTCTTTCAAAAATAGAAGTAAATATTAAATGATCGGATCTAACCTAATGTCATCACTTTAAGAATTTATGGGGTTACTATGTGTGCAAGAAAAGCCTTCCACCTCCTTTGAAATTTCAGATTTCCCCATCCCTACTGATACGGTTTCAATAATTCAAATGGTTTTTGGAGCCTGAAAATGAAATTCTCTCACCATCACATGACTTGGAGAGCAGGACCCCAGCCCCAGGACCCCCCAGCTCAGAGCCCTCCTCTCCCCTTGCTCATTGCTGAGAGTCAGACTCGTAGCCAGCAGCCCGCAGCCCGGCTATTGCTGTGGGCTGGCTCCCAGAAACTCCCTCAGCTGCCGGAAAAACTCTCGCTGTCAAAACTTTTTGAGAAGAGTCATTAGTTTCAGAAAAATGGGAGAGGAAGGATGTTTTGCCTGGGGCACCTCTTTGAAAAGGTCTAACTTTCTAAAATGGTAAATAAGCCAGACTTCTTTTCTGGGGGTGCAGGAAGGGCAGGAAGAGCTCAGTCAGGCGATGACCCCCGGGAGCCAGCTGCTGTTGGAGACATCATTACTTCCCGAAGTTTTATCCCTTGCTCTGCCGTGCGTGAGCAGTGCAGCCTGGGAAGCTCGGAGCGCAGCCTGCACGGCCCTGATTACTCAGGCAAGCTCTTTGCTGAGGATTGTACTAGGTGGGAAAGAGCGCCAGAGTGCAAAGAGAAAGGAAAAAAAGAAACAGAACGTGAGCTGGAGGGGTGAGCGGGAGAAAAGCCCTTCTGCCTTTAGATAAAGGCAAAAATTATTTTATAAGCGTCTGGCGTGGCTAAGCTCGGGAGAGGTGACTACGCCCGCCACTCAGCGCGGCTCCTAATCTTCAATTTGCAGTACCCACGTTTCTGAGTCAGCGTGTGTAGACGCCAGTGTGATCAGCGGAAGGCAGATTAGGCCCGACGAGATAGGACTGAAAGCCTCCGGTTGGCCGTGGCAGCCTCCGAGTTCAGATTGCCTGCCTCTCTGCTCTGAGGTCTAAATTTAGGGTCTAGTTCCTTCTGACTTAAATCCCATGAAGTCGTGTTCCCCACCATTCAGCTTTTATCCTCCTTTCTGCCTGAATAAAATGCTCTGGAGCCCAGCGGCTTTCCCCTCCATGGCTGAAGATGGACTATCAGCAGGTAATCGTCTCTACTTTTTAAGAAAGAGCAGCTGGGAAAAAAAGAAGGGAGCAAATACATGAGCAGGAAAAAAACAAACTAAAAAACTCTGCCATGCTGGAGCTGTGAGAGCCAGCAGCAGAGCCAGGCCAGGGATTCAGAGCCCATGGGCAGACGACACGCCTCAAGTCCTCACGCCCTCGTGTGGGCATGGGTGCCACAGGCACCCACAAGTTGGTGACAAACTCATCTGTTCCATGTCCCCATTTCTCTCACCCACTGAGCCCAATCCCCAAGTTCAAGGCATTCAGCCTCCATGTTCTTTCTCCAACCTAAACTCTTCCCTGCCCCTCTGCCAAGACCTCAATGTCCTCCGTCTTCACCTCTCATCCAGAGAACACCGTTACCCACTGTCTCATCTGTCCTTCCCCAGAGCACGCCTCCAGGCCATGTCCCCAGATCTGTGCGGCAGCATCTTGTCTTCTCCAGGTATTTAAAGAACTCCTACTGAGGGCTGGCATATGTTTGACATACATTAGGGAAAGGAGTTGAAAGGAAAGCTGGGAAGAACTGAACAATGACTCCTAAAATCTGTACACTGAAATCCTAATCTCATCCCCTCAGCTCAGGAGATGAACGTGTTTGGACAAAGAATCTTAAAGGGGCCGTTGGGGTAGAGGGAAATCATGTGAGTGCACCTTAATACGCTATGATGGTGTCCTTCCACATAACCATGCGAAGACACAAGAAGAAAGCATCTCACTAAACACCATGGAAGGAAGCCTTCGAAGAAATCAGCCCGTTGGCATCCTGATCCCAGATTTGCAGGATCCAGAATTGGGAGGACATAAATTTGCATTGTTTCATCCACCCAGTGTGTGGTAGTTGGTCATGCAGCCCTAGCGAACTAGACAACCTCACGGCACTCAGGAACCAGCGAGGGAGTGAAAGTGATTAGTCACACGATCATCAACTCAAACGTAAAATTAGGCACAAGAGTAATGAGTGTTGCAGGAGACAATACAGATTGAGATTCAAACAGATACGGATACAGACCCAGACGTGGATATGACACAGACTTAGAAACAGGGATGCAGACTAAAATACAGATGTACATACGAAGAACAGCCCTGATCCAGGGATGCAATCTGAAATGATGCCCTTGAAATTGTGTCACTAGAGAACAGTGTGTCAGTACAGTACTCGCCTGGTGTAAGACATCACAAGGGCAGGACAGGAGGGAGACCCTGAGTAGGAACCTCCAAGGAAAGAGGTATCTTTTGGTTACCTCTCTCACCCTTTCACCTGAAACCTCAGGGGAAGATGTCTCTGAGTCTCACAGACCAATGTCTTCTTTGTTTATTTGACATATCCATGTGGACTCTTCAAGGATGGAGCACTGTCTTGAGACAAGAGTGAAAATGGCGCCTCTTCCTTGGAAGTTTCTGGTATTCTGTGCCACACCAGTACTGCACTGACAAGCTGTCTCATTCCTATTCACATTGGTCTCATGGTGCGCCGCCATCTTTATGTCTGTCAGCCCCTTCGAGGGTCTCTGGTATTTAGTAGGTGCCCAATAAATTCTTGATGAATTACAGAGGGGAAGCAGAATAACAGCCACTCTTTGAATGGGAGAAACAATTTTCCCTTGATTTTTACAGCTGAAATTGGCAAGTTGTTTTTAAAAGACCCAGGTAGTAAATGACTTAAGCTTCGTGGACCAAAAGTCAAAAATAAAAACTGTTTAATGTAACCACTTAATGAAAAAAAAAAATCGTAACTGGCCCACAGACCACAGTTTGTTGACTGCCTTCAAGTCCTACCTCCAGCAGGCAATCAATCAACCACCACATATACAGGACATTATTGGATGTCACAGAGGGCAAGTGACTGGAAAAAAAAATTGCACGGCAAGTTGGCATTTTCAATTTTCCTGGCTCCTCACAATCCTATAGTGCTAGTGTTGGTTTAAACCATCAGTTTAACTGCTTTTCAAATGTGTGGCTATGCCCAAATTACCACATGTGACCTTCATGTGCCTCAACTTGTCCACCAATAAAGTTGAAATATGATCATTCTATTAGCTTCCTAGAGACACCGCAACAAACTATCATAAACCGAATGGCTTAAAACAACAAAAATGTATTATTGGACAGTCCTGAATTGTGTCCCCTCTAGCTCTTGTCTCAAGACAGCACAGGCCTCCATTCATGAAGGAAGTTCTACTCAGTTTTGTCAAGTACACAGAGGGATTGGCCTGTAGGGCTCAGACACATATTCCCCTGAGTTTTCAACTGAGCCGTAAACAATGAGGGAGGCAGTCCAAAGTCAAGGGCGGGAGGTGGCCTGTGCATGAGGGGAACTGCTTTCAAAGGCCTGGTTGCACGAGAGCACGTGGTATTGGGGACCTCTGTAGCACTCAGTTTGGTTCTTTGTGAAGCCAGTAGGAAGAAACAAGAAGTGGTCTTCAGTCAGGTCCTGAGGAACATTCTAGGCTATGTCATTTCCAGAGGTTACAAATCTGAAAATCAAAGCGGTGGCAGCCTCGTGCTCTTAGACAGAATTCTCCCTTGCCTCTCTGACTCCGGGGACTTCTGGTCTTGGTGCAAAGGCTGCATGGCTCCAGTCTCTGCCTCCATCTACTCCTGGGTTTTTCCTCCACATGTCTTTTTCCTTCTGTTTCTTCACCTCTTTTTGTAAGAACATCTCTCATCAGATTTAGAACTCACCCAAAGAATCTGGCACGTTCTCCTCTTGAGACCCTTAATTCTCTATCTGCAAAGACCCTTTTCACTGAGGAAGTCACATTCACAGGACCTGGATGGACATATCTTTGGGATCCACTATTTAATGCACTATAATGATTACCTTAGAAGATCACTACAAGAATTCAACTAGTTAATTAGTCTTACCATAACAACTATCAGTGTTAAGCTACTGACAATAAAACTACCCATTGAACATTTTGCATTCATTTGCACATGAATCCTCACAATGACCTTATCCACCTGTGCCACCAGCCCCATCTTGATAAATAGCAACTTTCAGAAGAGTTCTGCCAGGTGGTGCTATTGCCTTAGTGTCAACTCTTCCTCTCAGCATGGTCCTTCCTTTAGTTCAGACACTATGCTTTGCTGATGGTGTTTTTGTTTGTTTGTTTTGTTTTGTTTTTGTTTTTCTCTGTTTCAGGACTGAGGATTGAACCCAGAGCCTCATGCACCTAGACAAGGGCTCTACTACTGAGCTACATCCCCAGCCCTTTTAATTTATTTGTTTATTTATTACTTACTTGCTTATTTTGGTACTGGGGAGGGAGCCCAGGGCCTTCACATTGATCTACACACTCCAGTTCATTTTTTTATTTTTGATTTGGAGACAGGGTCCCACTAAGTCACCAGTTGCCTGGGCTGGGCTCAAAGTTGGGATCTTTCTGCCTTGAGGTCCCACAGTGCTGAGTTACAGACTTGGGACACTGGTTCTGGATATTTTATCTTTGAGACATAGTCATACTAAATTGCCCAGGCTGTCTTGAAATTTGCAATCCTCCTGCTCCAGCCTCCTGAGAAACTGGGAGTGCAGATATATGCCGCCACACTGCGAGTGCAGGTATGTGCCGCCACACCTAACTCAGACACCACTTTTTGTGAGGGGTTCTCTAATGTCACCTCCAGGCACAGTGCCAGCAAAGTGGGGTAGTGAAAACACTTCCCACATTGTTTTATACCTCTCCATGTTTGCGGACGTTTCTTGCATGCAGCTCCAGCAGAGGTAGAGAAGGGGAACTTCTACAAGGTTTCACTGCATGAAGACGCTGTTGCCGTAAGCACTCGTAGCCTGACTTCTGCCTGGTATTTTCCACGCAGCCTCAAGAGAGGCAGCACAGAAAACCTTCCCCTTCAGGTACAAGTCAATGAGCCTCGCAGAGCCCTGCTTTCCCCTCACCCATTTACACAAGAACATTAATTGAATTAAGCTCCTAATGGCAGATTTTACCATGGAACTCTGTGGGACCTGAGTTACCTCCCACGAACCCCAGCACCCAGCTGTCCTACCTGTGACATTTAGGTGGATTATTATGAGGGACACAGACGAGTGAGATAAAGCCCCTACAGAGGAAGGGAGAAGCTTTACCATAAAAGTTAAAATTAAGGAGGGAAAAAAAGGCATAAGCCAGACCTAATGGTGCAGGCCTGCAATCCCAGTATTTTGGGCAGCTGAGGTAGGAGAACCAAAAATTTGAGCCCAGCCTGGAAAACTTGGTAACATAATCACACCTAGTCTCAAAATAAAAATTAAAATAAATAAAAATAAAGAGAAGAAGCTAGGAATGTAGCTCAGTGTAAGGGACTTGGGTTCAATCCCTAGTATTGGAGGAAAAAAAAAAGCATAGAAGATTAGAAGATCATTGTGGTTTGGATCTGAAATGTCCCCAAAAGTCTCATGTATTTGAATGTTATAGATTGTCTATGGAACCATGTGCTGTTGGGAGATTAGGGACTAGTCTGGCGGAGTGGATTACAGGCATGTAAATTGGATTACAGGCGTGTAGTAGGGGCTTACCACACCTTCCACACCTGGATCCAGGAGGGGCTGATCACTGGGGTGAGACCTGGAAGGATCTAGAAGCTGCTTCCTGCCTTCCTGGGAGGACTAGACTCAACATGTCTTGACTCGGCTTCCTGTGTGTGATGTCGTGAGAAGCTGCCTCCATCTCTGCCTCTGCCGGGTACTTCCACTGCTGCCGGCCACCCCTGAATGGACTGGGACCTTCAAAAACTGTGAGCTAAAATTAACCTTTCCTCCCCTAGATTTGGGGATGTCGGGTATTGAGTGACAGCAACAAAAAAGTAACTAAGACAAAGATCAGCATTCAAATCATGCTGATAACCTTGGTTGTGTCATCTGTCATGTGGGACTACCAACCTGCTGACACATGCTGAGGATTAAGTGAGATGACGGGTAAAATGATGGAATCCAATAATAATTTGTGTATATTTCTCAAATGTTTCACTCCCCTCAGTTTTTCCCTAGCGAAATAATGAAGGAACTGTGCTGTGGATGCCTCTGAGTATCATTCCAGATCTCTCTGGTCTGGAATGTATCAGAACCTTTTTACCTCTAAACTCTCACTTTATTCAAAGTCTACAGCCCTGAAGCATGAATTCAAGAAAATCATCCTCTCTTATCCCTTGCTTCTCTGTCTCCAAGAAGCTCAGGATTCTGTTCCCTGTTCTCTAGCCATGCTGAGCCATGAGATTTAAGCAAACAAAGAGTCAGATCTTCCATGCCCACCCCAATCATACATGGTGGGAGGGGAGAGATTAGACTGTCTCAGATCATGCCCTGTGAAGGAATTTGAAAGAAAATGCATTTAAATGTTGACTTGCTTCGACTCTAAAACCAAACAAACCATGGAGCAAGGGAAAGTAACAATACCAGGATGCTTCCTAGAGGAAGAAAACGGGGAATTGTAGGCAAAGGATAAATAGTTAATTAAATGATCATTCACTCGATGCCTGTTATGTATCAGAAGTTGTTCTAGCCATAAGTGAACCAGTGACTAAAAATCCAAAGTCTTAAATATCATGGAAGAACGACAAAAAACGTACACAGTAACAGAATTCAGTAATTTCATACAGGGATAAGAAAATAAAATCAGATGGAGAAGATCAAAATCAGGTGTCAGAAGTAGATTTGAACTCAAGTCTCTTTACCGCCCCATGTTAAGGACTAAGGCTGGGCGAAGAAGAGAGACAGCCCACCACAGCCAGAACAGATGGAACAGGACTTTCCTGCAGAGTCCTTGGCTCCACGTTTGTCGGGCATCTACAGTATGCCAGGCCCTGAACTGAGTGCTCTTCTCCTTTTTATCTCTAGGTCAATACATTTATCTTCCTGACCGCCCTGGACACAGGCACCATCATCCTCATCACAGTGCAAGAAAGCTCTAACCCAGCATGAGAGATGCAGAGTCCAGACTTGGTGCTCACACCAGTACCCTTCCCATCCTCTCTGGGTGCTTTTAAGAGAATCTGAGATGAGCTCCCTTTCAGAATACATGGAGGGCTTCCCTGAGCTGAGAGACAGAGGGGACAGATGGGGTCACCTCTTTCTGGTTCTGGAACCAGAGACATGGTGAGTGGTGCCCCTCTTCCTGTCCCGGGGATCCCTGCAGACTGGTGCTCCAAGGCTGCCATTGTTCCTCCCATTCCTGCCTGTAAGACAGGGGCATCTCTTCCAGGGGACCTGAGCCAGAGGCACCGCACCAAAAACAGTTCAAACCCATCAGAAGCAAAGACAAAAGACAGGCTCTGTTTGTTGGTTTGCTATAAAGTGAAACAGCTGCTCAGAAATGACAGGGCTTATTGAAATAAATTTCAACATTTATAATCAATTACGTGGCCCTGTCTGAGGACCACGGCTTGATTTAAGAACAATTTCAACAGCAGCTGAAGAAGTAAGTTTCCACCTCCCTTCAATTCCTCCCTACCAGAACTTCTTCACATCTTTGGCCATCTCTCTATGAAAACAAACATGTTCTCTCAGAAAGGGTTTGTTTTCTTCCTCTCTTCCTTTTCAAATGTTTCCCCAAATCCAGCAGATCATGTCACCACCGTTTGACCTTCATCCACGCAGTGCAGCGTTTGAATTTGTTCCAACAGCCTTTCCTGACAGAAAGTCTTAAAATAAAGCCCTTCAGTTTCTCTGGGCACAAGCGTCCTGTCATCTCGGCCCAGAGGCTTAGCAGGCAAAGTAAGGACATGCATTTGTGCAAGAAGCAGCCCGGCTGGGCTCCACGGCCCTTGACCTCTGCTCCCACTTCTGCATGGTCAAAATGCCCATCCACTTTGTTTGTTTCCACTTTGATTTTCTTTGGATAAGAACACTTAACAGCAGATCCATCCTCTTAACACATGTCCAAGTGCACAGTACAGTACTGCAGACTGCAGAGACAATGCTCGGCTGATCTCCAGAACTGACTTACATGCTCCACAGAAAGCTTAAGCCATTGACTGTCAACTCTGCGCCTGTTTCAGTTCATAAGTCTCCACTTGACAGGGCTTAGGGTAGCCAGGGAAACACTGCACCCATGAGCAAGTATGTGTGAGGGGGAGGGCTGCAACACATATCCATGGGCGTGTGTGTGGCTGGGTAGGTGTGTTAGGAAGACATTAACAATTGCATCCGTAGACTGAGCAGAGCAGACCAAGACTTGTCTTCTCAGCAGACAAGATGACACCCAACAGGCATTGTCCAGTTCCCTGAGGGCCTGAGCACAACAACAAGGCAGAGGAAGAATGACTTTCTCCCTCTGCTTGTGCTAGGGCATCTATCTTTGCCCCAGATGGATTCTCAGGACCTTGGGCTTGGACCGGACCCCACACAGTCCAGTTTGCACATAACAGGTGGTGGGATGTCTAAGCATCCCTATCACAGAAGTCAGTCCCTTGTGATAAGTCTGTTCTGTTGATGCTGTTTCTCCAGTAGCCCTACCTACTACCTCACATCCTCCTCCCCAGAGCCCTGGGGAGGCCTACCTCCTCCTCGATCCTGTGACGTGTGACAACTGCTATCTTTCAATGTATGAGTTGTAACTATTTCCATAGCATCTACGTGAGACTTTGCAGTACTTATCTTTCTGTGACTGTTCATTTTCCTGAGCACAGGGTCCTCCAGGTCCTTCCATGTTGTCAAAAATGACTAGACTTACTTCCTTTCTAAGACTGAATGACATTCTGTTGTATGGATGTCCATATTTTAAAATTGTTTCATCCACAGACTCAGGCATCTCTGTGCTATTTCTGTCATGCAGCAGGGGACACCAGTGCCCGGATGGAACCAGGAGCACACTCACCTGCTAGACATCTTACAGAATTCTTTAAGCACAAATTCTGGGTAAAGGGGGGAGGAGGGAGGAAAAATCTCAGTGTGTGTGTGTGTGTGTGTGTGTGTGTGTGTGTGTGCGCGCGCGCGCGTGTGCACGCATGTGTAGGCCTTCACAATGAGTTACATCTTTTTTGAGACAGGATCCTGCTGAGTCACTAAGATGCCCAAGCTGTGCCCAAACTTGCAAGCCTCCTGCCTCATGCTAAGGGCAAGGATTACAGACCCGCACCACGATGCCTGGCTTTCTCTTTTCTTTAAATAAGTGAAGGAAGCCAAAACCAATAGAATAAGATGTGGGTTAACTATAAAGAGTGTTAGTGTGAACCATAACTGAGTACTTACTAAGCTTCTGGCACTACAATAAGCAAATCACATTTTCTAACTTTGGCCTCCCTAAATGTTGACAATAAGATCCGGAACGGTCTGGTCTATGCCATCTTCTCCCACCTCATACACTCCTAGTCCTGAAATTCAAGCCACAAGGCTCTTTTCTTTTGAGTTCCCTGACACACCACACTTGTTCCCAATCCACATCCCTGATATTCAGCTCACCCCCACCCTATACCACCGCCACAGTGTCTTCACCAACATCCCGATGCCAGCTCTGTGTCATCCCTTTGAGGTCGTCATTACTTCTTTGAAAAGTGGTCTTCCAGGACCACTTATAGAAAACAACCCCCTCCCTGCTATCCTCACTGGGATTTGTTCCTCCCCGTTTATTCAGAATACACCACAACTCTGCAGGGGTGGCTGTATGTATATTTCTCTGTACACATAGGGTATACCTTCTCATTTGTCTGATTTGTGCGTGGGTGTGGGCGGGTTCTTGGATGCAGGTATGTGAGTGTCAATATGCTGTCTGCCTCCACCACTAATACATAAAAAATACAGAAGAGGGATTCCACCATACTTTCCATCACATCATCTGGGTTGGAATGGGTTATGCTTTAGATCTAAAGTGTCCTTCCCAGACCCTCACGTGTTCGGAGAAGGAGCTTCAGAAAATGAATGGATCATGGGGTGCTTTACTAATCTGTGGGTTCATCCACTGATAGTTCCGTAGCTCAGGTGCAAGAGGGTCCCTGGGGTACAACCTAGAAGGGTGGACTCTTGTCCCCAGCTCCGCTTCCTCTCTCTGCTTCCTGGCTGCAGTGAGATGAGCAGCTGTCCCCCACCGTGCCCTTCTGCCTTGCTGTTTTCAGTCTGGAGCCAGCGGGCTACGGACTAAACTCCCAAAACCATGGGCCAAAGTAAACTACTCCTCCTTCAAACTGTGAGCACCAGGAATTTTATCCCAGCAGTAGGAAACCTGAGTAATACAAGATCCTTCTTTTGTATTTCATTCTACATGTCTGATTTTGGGCCCCAGTTTCCTTTTCTATAGAATGGCAAAACGTATAGCATGACCTCATGGGTAAGTGAAAACATTAAATGGGGTTTTTATATGAAAACTTGGTGTGGGGGCAAGTGCTGTAGAAGAGTTTATCATTATCGCTGCCACGTGTATGGCTAGTCCTCCCTAGTTCTGGCATCTGGGCCAGTATCTGACATACAGTAGTCACTCAATAAACGTTAGATGGATCTTATTCTTTTGTATTTGTTTTCTATACTGGAAATCACAATCAAATGAAACTTTCTTAATTGGCATCAGCGGGGGTGGTGGAGAATGGCTACCACAACTAATATAAACACTGAATAATTGCCTCATAGGGAGTCAACTTCAGTGAATAGATAAAAATGACCCGCCTGCTCTCCTGTTTTTCTTCTTTTGTATGGGAAAAAATGAATCCCAGGTGCTTCAAAATAATTTGTTCTCTTAAATAGTGTAAACATCACTGGGGCCATCTGTGTGCATTATTGATTTTCCCATTTAGCTCACTCGTTTTAGACTGTGCAAAGAAGCCCGGAGCTGAAAAATCCCCAACTCCCAGAGTAGAGGAATCTAAGCAAACCCTGCGTTATTCTGGCCCCTCTGGCCCCACCGTAGGCAGCAAGGCTGACACCTTCAGAAGGTGGCTAAGCAGGCTCTCCTGGATATCAGCACTAGCAGGAGGTGATGGGGCATCACACGACATAGTCCTGATGCTACAACCTGGACATAAGTCCGCCCTCTGCCATTTCCCAGCTGCACAACCTTGAGCAGATGACTGACTCCCCCCTGAGCCTCCGTTTTCTCATTTGTGAAGCGGGCTACATGACAGTTTCATACCTGGCAGGTGGATAGCAATTAATAGAAGCCTTTTTATAGTGGCCACTCAATACATGTGAGCTGATACTATTTCTGAAACAAACACAGAAATACATGATCCAGTTAGGGGGGAAAAAAAAAACAGAAGGCTTTGAAGAAAGGTCCAAACCCAATTCTGACACACATTCGGTACATGTATACTTAGGCAATTTGGTCAGCATTTCTGGCTTAAAAAATCATTCACATGCACGATAGTGGGCACCTCTACTGGACAGTGGCTTCAGGAGGGTAAAATACAACGACATCAAACCTGCTAAGTGAAAGCTATCAGCAGGAGTGGCCCTATGAACCTAAGTGAAGGTAGTGGATTTTATTTCAAAAGACATTTCAGTTGTTTGAAAACAGAAACCTCGAAATAAGTGATGTAAACATCCGAGAACATGTGCCAGTCCCCAGTAAGCATCCACAGAGCAGTAGCAGGCACGCTTACAGGCAGGGGTCCCAGCCCTCTCCCCCCCAGGCCACAGACCAGCACCCCCTCCATGGCTCACTGGCACCACAGCAGGAGGTAGGGGCCCGACCAGCAGGCAAAGCCTTATCTGTGTTTACAGCCTCACCCCACCGCTCACGTGATGGCCTGAGCTCCACCTCCTGACAGCGGCAGCCTTATTCTCCTAGGAGCACAAACCTACTGTGAGCTGCACATATGAGGGGAGGACTCCAGGTTGTGCGCTTTCTTAGGCCAGTCAAATGCCTGATGATCTAAAATGGAGCCGAGACAGTGGTGATAGAACAGCCCCTGCTCACGCTCACGTCCCTGGGAGTCCCCAGTCAAGGAAAACACCCTACTACACACTGTCCAACCAACCCACTGTGGCTTTCACATTCACCTGCAAGGCCATCTGACTGACGCAGGTCTCCCTCCCCAGGCACTGAGCTCCCACGGGCTGCACCCAGCTAGTCTTCCGCACGGTACTCAGCATAGCATGTCTCCAGTAAATACAGGGAGTGATCAAAAAAGGTGAACATTCAAATTTTTAAATTTTTTATTGCACTGAAAGACGTATTTGCCATGAATCCTCCTCAAAATACTCCCCCGGCGTCCAGTACACTTATCTCAATGTCCCCTGCCACTTGCTGAAGCAGGCCTGGCAGTCCTCTTTCATGTCCTTGCAAGGCCAGATCCAAAGCGTTGTGAGTCCGGCTACCAAGTACCATCCAATGGGAAGGCAAGTTCGTGAAAACCTGACAGTGTGTCCTCATCCAATTACCCACTGTATCTGGCACCATGTGACTTCCTGCTCCTCCCCAAAGTCAAAATGACCGCGAAAGGGGAGTGCTTGGAATGGGCTCGCGACGTGGAGGCAGCCATGAGGACACAACCGAAGACGCTCCTGAAAGAGGACTTCCAGACCTGCTTCCGAACGTGGCAGAAGTGACGGCCTGCCTGTGTTTGAAAGGAGAGGGGGGATTCTGGAGGGGATTCACAGCAGGGACTCTTTCACCACAATGATTTTATTTTTAACACACGGTATTTTACCACTTCTCAGTATAGGGATCAAGCCAGCAAAGAAAGAGGAACAGAAGAACTAGTGCTGGCAATGCCATCTGGGTGGGCGACTGGGGTATAAATGACAGAAGCCAGGGTCCGGACCCCGAGGACCTCTGGAGCCCCTGCCCAAGCTCAGCTTGGACTGCTGCGGCTGCTTCCTGCAACTCTGGGGGTTTGTGCTGGGCCCGGCTGGGGGCAGAAAGAGAACCATATGACGTCTTCCTCCTCCAGAAGGGGAGGGCTGGCCGGGTGGAGGGGACAGGGAGAGGGAGTCACAAACAATTTCTGCTTTAATTAGAGCTCTGTCGGCTTCTGTTAGCCCGGGTGTTTGTTCCCTTGAGTGTGTCAGGGAATTTGGAACTGACCCCAAGCTTGTGAAATAATTAGTACAATAGTGCCGATCTAGCCATTTCTGAAAAGAGTAATTTACTCCCAGCATAGCCTCCCGGCTGAGCCACTCATTAATCAAACCAGGGCGCGTACATCAAAGCGGGTCCCCTTCCCGCCATGGCATCCATCATCCCTCCGTTAGGTGCTGTGGAAGCCTGAACCAATATGTTGCCTTGGTTGGGCTGAGCCACCTCCTGTTGTCACCGCTGGTGGTCTCGGGGGGGGGGGGGGTGGCAAGTGCGGCAGACACCGCCAGAGCAGGAGGACAGGACCCCCGGCCCCGTCTGGGTTTATGGAAACTTCACCTGCTTAGGTTGTAGATGGGAGATGACTGCGCCTCCTCTGATATGCCCACACTGACCACCCGAAACGAAGATCCCACGGGCCGCAGTGACTTTTTTTTATCATCTCCCCCACATTACACGTGTGTCACCTACGAATTATCTTGTTTGTTTGTTTACTGGCATGTTCTCTCCCCTATCTCCCCAGACAGTAAACATGCAGGGAAAATGAACTTTTCTGTCCTTGTCACTTTGACCTCTGCACTAATCAGTTTTTGTCACTGGGGCACAATATCCAACACCCCCAACTTCAAGGATGAGCAGTTTCATTTGACTCTTAATCTCAAGGGATTCAGTCCAGAGTAGGCTGGTTCTAAGACAGATGAATCCCAAAACCCATCAAGTTGGCACTCAACCCTGACCCCCGCAGCCTCTGAGCCAATCACAGTGCCTGATACATTGAAAAAATTGAAATGAAGAGAGGAATAAATGCCTCCGTGGATGCCCAGCACTCTGAACCAACTTGTCTGGTCTTCTGTAGCCCCTTTCCTAAAACTCTACCAAGCTCCTAACATTCTTGTTCCTAAATTCATCCCCTTACCTATCTCAGTTTCTTAATCATTAGTTGCATCCATTTTTCTGTTGCTTTATAACAAAGTGTACCAAGATATAGGAGATTCAGACAACAGGCATTCATTACCTGTCAGCACCCAAGGGTCCAGAATCTGGAAGCCGCTTCTCTAGATGCCTTCCTCTGGGAGCTACCCTAGGGTTGCATGGGGCTCAGGCTTGGTGGTCTCCTATGAAGGCTCATGTAGGAAAGGATCTGCTTCCCAGCCCAGTAGCTGACTGCTGTCAGCAGTTAGTTCATTAAGAGCTATTGAGCTGAGCACCTCACTTCCTTGCCACCTGGGCTTCTCCACCTACCATCTGGCTTCAAGAAAGCATGCAGGCAGAGAAGGCCACAGAAGGGATCTTCTGGCAAATAGCTGTCAGAATCCCTGATAGCCTTGTACTAGTCACTTTCCCATGAGTGGGACAAAACAAATGACACCCACAATTCAAAGGAGGAAACATTTGCTAAGGCTCACAGGTTCAGTGGATTCAGTCCATGGTAAGGAGGCTCCAAGCCACAGATGGCACAGCAGAATGGTATGGGTGTACGCGGGGGACCGTGTTCATCTCATGGCAACCAGGAAGCAGAGAGAGAAGAATCAGAGATAAGAATACATCCTTCTAGATCACACCCTCAGTGGCCCAGCTCTGGCCAAGCCTCACCTCCTTACAGCACATTCAGCCATGAATCTATCAACAAATGGATCCACAGATGAGGACCGCGTCCTTTGATCCTATCATCTTTCAAACACGTAAGACCGTAGGGGGACACTTTTGATCTAAAACATAACAAGCCATAACCAAAGAGAGATGCCTACCACAGTGTCATGCACTATTGATTGGAGGCGAATTCCTCAAGGAGAGGAGATTGCACAAGGCCAGGAACCCTGGAGGCAAGACTGTTGAGGGCCATGCTAGAGGCCACTCTCAGGCACCCAAAATGACACACGCACAAGAATGCTCATCTCTTACTGCATATAGAAACCTCCTATTGGAAGTAACCCAAATGCCTCTCAGTGAGGAAAGAGTTGAAAGTCAATTTTGAAATTTCCATTAGAATAAACAAGGCATTGAAGTAAAGAGAAAGTAATACATGGAAAGGATGCTCTTGGTCTGAGTTATTTAAACATTCATACATACATTTATATGTGTCTATATGCAAAAACAAAAGGATTTCTTAGACTGTGTATCAAAATGTGAGAAATGGCCTTCATGTTGGGGGAAAAGAGGAAGTTTGAGTCCTGAGCCCATATCATAACACCTTTCCATTATCATGCCTTTATCCTGCATCTATGAACCCCTTCTCAGCCCAGCTGGGGTTCCAAACTCACTCAGCATCATCTGTTTTTGTTGATTAAACAGGAAATATAAAGAGAGAGAGAGTCAAAAATGATAAAACTAACAATAAAATACTTCCATTTGGTTTCTGAACAAATGACTATATTTTTGCTCTCTTCTTGGATTTTAGCTTATTCCAAGAATTCTCTTAATTTTGTCCTCTGTGTCCTCTCCTTCAGCTTGACTGGCCTTTCATACCCTAGCCTCTGATGACCATAATTGTGACTTATTCCTTCCTCTTGTCTCCCTGCAGTCCACTACAGAATCTCGCACAGTGTCATAAGACAAGTTGGAACCCGGCTTGATTTTGACTGTGTTATAATTTCTCCCTGTGAGTTTTTAACTCCATTTTCATTACCAAGCGAGGACTGAGGTTTACAGTTTTATTTGCTTCAACTACATAATGAGTGCCTTCCTCGTCATTGTATTTTTTGTTAAAGGAGGATATTATGGTATCTGCCTCAGAGGAGGAAAGGAAAAGGGATAAATATTATTAATCACCTGCTGTATGCTGCACTTTTATGATGTATTTATGCACTTCTTTTCATTTAAGCAATACACAATCTCTACAATACACACATTGAAAGATCTCACTTCCCAGAGAAGAAAAACTGAAGCTCAAAGTGATTAAGCAATGCTCTCAAAAATGCTCAGCTGTTAAAGAGGAAACTAGGGCTTTTTTTCAAACGTTCAGGCTACATCACCACATTAGCACCATCCTGTTGGTAGTGAAAGAAACTCCATGAAACTGAAATGTTATATTTACCCTGTTAGAGTTTACCCTGCAGGTGTGTGAAGCAGGATTTTTCAACCCTGGCCCTATGAAATGTGGGGCTGGGTAGCTCTGTTCTGTGAGAAGCTACCCTGGTTGTGACAGGATGATCAATAACAACCCTGGTGTCTTCTCACCAGATGCCAAGGGCACCCATGCCCTCAGTTGTGACAACCAAATTGTGTCCAGACTCTACCAAATGTCCTCTGGAAAGAGAAGACTGAATGAGGGACAGATCACCAGCTGAGTGCAACAAGTTAGAAGAAGAAGAAGAAGAAGAGGAAAAGGAGGAGGAGGAGGAGGAAGAGGAGGAGGAGGAGGAGGAAGGCGATGACAAGGGCGGCAGCGGCGGCATTTTCTTTTTAAAAAAGCACAAGTTTAAAGAAATTCCAATTGAATGGTCCATAATGTTTACACACTGTTGCATGCACCGTTCCAGAGAGAATTACAGAGTATGAAATAAAACTTCCAGCTAGACTTACTAATCGATCTGGTCCCATTGATTGAAAGAGGAGACCTTGAATTTTGATCCAAATTGTCAACCATGAATATTTCTAATTACCCCATTGTCTTAGTTACTTTTTCGTTGCTGTGACTCAATACCAGACATCCACAAATTTAGGGGAGGCAAGGTTTATTTTAGCTCACAGTTTCAGAAGGTCACAGTCCATTCAGGAGCAGCTGGCAGCAATGGAAGTACATGGCAGAGGCAGAGGTGGAGGCAGCTCTTCAACATTAAAAAACGGGAAGCCAAGTCAAGACTAGTTGAGACTAGTCCTCCAAGGGAGGCAGGAAGCAGCTTATGTATCCTCCCAGGTCTCATCCCAGTGATCAGCCCCTCCTGATCCAGGTGTGGCAGGTGTGGTAAGCCCACACTAAATGCCTGTAATCCAATTGCATGCCTGGAATCCACCCCTCCAGACTAGGTCCCAATGTCCCAATAGCACATGGTTCCATAGAAAATCTATAACAAATACATGAGGCTTTTGTGGGACACCTCAGATCCAAACCACAATTCCCACTGTGGCAGGGAAGGCAGGATGGTACGAACTTGACCCTGGTAGCCGTGTAATCTTGGGCAAATCACATCAGCTCTCTGAGCCTAGTTTTCCTCATCTAAAATGGATATCATGATGACCACAATAGAGTGTGGTGGTGTGTTACTTCAGCACAACCACGTGGAGAGAAGTGCTTCACCAAGTCAGTTCTCGATCCATGCGGCATCCTAGCCTTCATTTCTTGTGCCTCGTATTCTCTCCACAGACTCTGCAGTGGGTTCCTGACTGCCACCTGGTAGCAGCACCCCTGGATTGGCTTACCAAGTGGAGTAACTTTCTTCTGCTGGTAACCATAGTGTGGGAGCTGGTGATTCTTGGTGTGGGCTCCATCCAACTCCATCCAGTCAGTTTGCTGAGCATTCCAAGCTTTTCAGTCAGCCTGTTCAATAATCCATTTTGGGGGAAATTTAGTCTTAAAGATATGAGTTCTAAAGCGGGAAGAAATGAAGACAATTCAATCTAGACTAACAGCAACCCGTTCAGGGAGTTCAGTGCCAAGGGAGTCAGTCAGCAATGCTTGGGCCTGGCTGAGCCGCCAAGGCACGCAGAGAGTAGGGCGGCAGTAGAGTGGAGGGAAGAGGAGTTTCAGGTGTGTCCTAAATTGGGGTGGGAGTGGAGAAACAGCTGGTGTGGGAACCCAGAGTTGCTCACCAAGTGTGAGGCAGGCCATGAATAAGACGGGGAAAATATTTGGCTTTCTCCAGTGAGTCTCCTGCTGGAAACAAGGACAATAATTATGGAAACTGTCAGGACTGATTACTAAAGAAGTTATGCATTAACTTCTAGACAGTTTGCTACAAAAGTTTTGGGTATTTTTTTTCTGGAATGGTCATTATGTGTTACATATCCTATTTTTACATGGAGTCTGGTCATTGTCCATTTGTATATTCAATATTGGGTGAGAAAGATGCCGGCAGCATGCAATTAATTCTCTTCTTTGTAAATTTCCCAAGCCTCTTGGGGTTACTTTCTATTAGAGGGAAGTTTGAAATGCTAGAAATAGAATTGCAATCAAGAGACATGCGCTGAAGTGAAGGATCTCCACTGATTCGGAGTTGCTGGGCAAGTTTGAGCTGTAAATGGGAAGTGCCATATGTAAACTGGGGAATGTACGAATTGCCACAATTATCTCAGAGGACATCACATACTCAAACTAGATAAAGTGTGGAATGTTTAACAAATGGACAGTTATAAAAGAAAGGCAGGATCTAGAGGAACCGGTAGAGGATAGTCCAGGAGACAGTTACGTAAGACCAAAACCAACCAAAATCCAAAAGAACAAGCGGGGCACGGTACGGAAAGTGTGGCCAGGTGGGATTTGTGCACTGCATTATAGATGCAGGAGCAAGCTGTCATATCCTGGCAGGCTGAGGGTCTGGAAAATAAGTATTCACCCTCACTCCCCTCCACTCTCAGCTCTCCAGCCACGACCTTCTATTGGCCAAACCCAATCAGAAATGAAGGGCACAGGAACCAGTTCACACAATCGCTACAAGCCTGCCCTCCCACACCCTACAGACAGGTAGAAAGTACAAATGGTTAAAAGATCTGGAAAGAAATTGAGTGCTAAGGCCCATCTGGTATTAAAATTAGTTTAAAATGCTCTGAATATATTTCGTTACACCTTGCAAAAGTGCTTTCACCATCGTCTTCTTCTTAACAATGTGATTTATAAAGACACAAAGGCACCATGCTGTATGTATCCATGCCAGAACTGAGGTCAGGTCATGAGCTGCCCAGTGGTACCGTGAAGGGATGGGAGACACAGCATTTTGCACTATCACTAACTCTCTGTATTGCCAGAGACCTCAACCAATCCCATCTCCCCTCCCCCACCAGGGTTTCCCACGTGGGAGCTTCCCCCTTTATAGGCAGTGTGGTCCTGATCCTCAAAATATAAAGACATGAGCTATACAAAAACCAGCTCAGTGACATCAGAAAGTTGATTTCTGTCGATTTTCAAGTCATCCCAGTGCTTGGTGACCTTGTAACGCCTTGGCACCTGACACTACACAGCTGCTGCAAAGCCCAGACAATGGGAGGACAAGTATTTCCTTGGTTCAGATGGCCACATGGGTCTCTATCATTCAGGGCAAGATGTTGCTGAGACCTCTTCCTGCTCTGTGGATGAAGCTAACGTTTATTCTTTTATTTCAGTGCTATGTGTGTGCATGTGACGTCCCCAAGAAAAAGTGATTCTTCCTCAAGTCAAACTCCATAGTGGATGGATGCAAGGTTTTAAAAATGAAACTACTCACAAAGTAAATCACAGTGTGTTTGAGGAGGAGGGTTTCTCTATCTTTCTCCAGACTTTTTAAACCTCTAGATATCAGCTAACTACAATGTGAGCTTTCTGCAATGGAAGATAGTCATACACTTTGGAACATGCTGCTAAATATCAATTTTCTTACCTGTGAAATGGGTGTATAGTGCACCTGCATAAGGGTGATATAAAAATTTGAATAAGCCAGAGAGCAAAATTATGAACACAGTATACAGTGAGCGTAAAATCTTAGTAAAATGTTGATATCTCTTGCTACCTTCATCCTCACTACTTCTGTCACCACCAATGCCATCATTTCTGCCGCCCTGGAACCCATCCAGAACTGAAGACTTCTTAGAAGGCCCTTGAGGAACCAAAACTTTAAACCATATCTCAAAAGCCACGTATTTGCTGGAACCATTATTATCATGGTCTTGTTATTGTTTGGTATCTGTATTTCTACGTCAGTATTGTTGGATATTTAATAGGATTTTCTTGGATGCTCTTGGATGCTTTGGCCCCACCCAAATTAAGGATTATTAAAATCAAAGGGATCTTGGTGAAAACTAAATACTTGTGCCACTATATCTTTCTTCCAAGCCCAGCACCATAGTTTCCACGGCATTGAACTTTGCGTACACTAATTCATTTATCATAAAAGCCCATCAAGGAAGGTATGGCTGCTATTCCCAATCTATAACTTAGGAGAGTAGGCCTCAGGATAGTTAACTAACTTACTCAAAATAAAAAGGTGAGCCACCACAGTGCCCAGCACACAGGGAACAGTCAAAATACTGGTGGCAAATGGACAGAGTAGAGCAGAGAAATGAACCCAGGCACTTTGATTCCCAGGTTTGGGCCCATTACCACCTGTCATGCTACCCCTGCTTAGGAAAAGCCTCCCAAAGGAAGACTCTACAGTCATCTTTTGAGTTTCCAGGTGTTGTTTTCATTAAAGCAGCTACTTCTTTATGGCTTCACACTGCCTCTGGCCCTGGCTCCAGCAACACTGAGCCGTGGTGGTCATCCCATCCTTCATGGTTATCTAAGCCTTGGTGACAATGGTCCAGGTGTTCTTGGAGTTTTAGTGTCTCAGCCCCCTCCTCCTCTCCTCTCCCACTGCATAATCCATTTGTCAATTTCCCAAAACAAGCCCATCCTCAAAAGCCCTATCAGAGGCACCGTAGATCAAAAGGAAACACAGTAGATTTTGCAAGAGGTATGCAAAGACTTCAGGATAAAAGCAGAGGAGTAAACTCAAGGGCTGCCTCACTCCAGGTCCAGGAGAGGACACACCTGTGTGGTCCCTCCTGTCCTCTCCTATGCAATGCCTGCTTCTAATCTGGCCAGCTAACATCTGCATATTACCAGGTAAATACAGCTTTGAGGGGAGCAGAGCTACCCAATTAAGGGCTCCAGGTGAAAACCAGGTGATAAAATGCCTCATTTCAGCGGGAGTGTCTTTATGGAAACGCCAGCGTTGGTGTACCAGTTGCGTGTAAATGAGAAGCACAGGCACCATCATTAAATCACCTGGCCGTCTCGCATCGGTGTGGAAAAGCTGATGGGTCTTTGGTCTGTGGACACTTCGAGGAAAGGGGCTCCTACCTGGTCCCCCAAAACCACAGGGGCTGTGATCCCAACAGGGTAAAGTTAGCACAGCCTCTGAGCCTGCAAACCATTCATTATAAACTCCAAACTGTCACATAGCTCCTCTAATGAGGGTGTACATCTTTGGCAGCCTCGGGACAGTAGTAACTTATTTCACGACACATTCTGGGAGTTTTATGTGGCTGCTCCATAAAAAAAAAAAAAAAAGAAAGAAAGAAAGAGAGAAAAAGAAATGTGCCGTTTCCATAGCAATGCAGGGTCTTTTGGGCAGCCTGTCGTAGTGACAGCCAGGGCCCCTGTGTTCTGCTGGGAACTGCTCTTTTGGGGGCTTTTTTTTTTTCTGGAAGCTCTTAAATAGTTCCCAAGTCCCTTCTTCTGGTCCCATTTGAAGAAGACCAAATGTCCTGTTCCCAGGCTTGCCAGCCTGACAATTTGGCTTAGCAGTTCTTAAAAGCTCTCAGAGCATCCACTACACATCCAGCACACCTGAGGAGGACTAGGCTCGGCTTTTCTCCTGGAGAAAACGGACAAAGCGACGCGAAGACTAATACTGAAACAGGCGGTGATTTCTGATAACGTCGATCTGTGGCTTACAAGGGTAGAGCTGAAATGTGCTAAGCCACGGAAGAGCCAAGCTGATGGTCTGACTCTATGAACAAAGAGTAGATG
Organism: Ctenodactylus gundi; assembly: GCA_004027205.1. Lineage (NCBI taxonomy): Eukaryota > Metazoa > Chordata > Mammalia > Rodentia > Ctenodactylidae > Ctenodactylus > Ctenodactylus gundi. The sequence goes on along the minus strand of PVKB01000543.1, from coordinate 222,087 downwards.
TTTCTGTTTGGGGACATCATGTTAATTCTGGGTCTGAAAAGACCTGCCTGCCTCACTGGGCTGTGCAAATGGTGAGGGATAACGTGCCCAAGCACAGTACCAGGCACATAAAGCACCCACAAATGTTAGTGATTATTGGCCTATCATCTCAGGCAAGTCTAACAAATCCATTAGGTCAAAAAAGGATCCATGGGGACCAATATATTACCAGTAGCAAGAGAATTTGAAGGTAAAGTCATTACCCCCAGTGACCTTATGCCTAGGAAGAAAGTCCAGGTCTGATGAGGCCCCAGTCATGGGGTGAATAAACCTTCTATTTAGAGTGAGAGGATTAGCCAGCATGAGGGTTGAGGATTGGGCCGTTTAGCTGGCATGTGAGTCAGGGACTGGATGGAAGAGGACAAGATGTGGCTGCCCGATAGGTTAAGAGAACAGGCAAGTGTGCTACGGGATTGTGAGAGATTGGTCCACGATGGAAGTCAGGGTTGCCATCATTAGTTAACCAAATGCCAGCACCAGAAGGTTGTTATGTTGGGACTAGGAAAGTTTGCCTGGCCCTGCCTGAGAGGGAATGAGGGATCCCTAGGACAAGGTCAAAAACAGAAAGCCAGGTTCTATGTGTAGGAACAGCCAAGACAGTCACAGCACAGGAAACCATAGTCTGTCTTCTTCCAACCATGACTTACTACTGTTCATTCCCCAACTTGTATCTCTAAACTTTACCAAAGAAATTTGCAAGTAGATATGAACTGACAGAGGCCCAGACATATCAGTGTGTTTCAGTGATCCAGAAGGTAGCTGTGACCCAAGAGTCACATTGTGCCCTCTATTTCAGTCCCTCAATCCATAAGCTGCAGCCACCCCGGCTCAATCACGGGCTGCTACAGAACCTAGCAGGGGCCACATCGCGTCCTGTATGGGGACCCCAGCAGTAACTTCCTGGCCCTTTTCTACCTGTGAACAGTGTATTTGACTAAAGAAAACTGCCCAGGGATCCACCACTCAGACAGGAACTGGTAACCAAACTCAAGGGCAGGAGACTCTTAACTGGGATCACTCTAGACTGTGAAGTAGCTTGAAGACCGTTGTTCTGCCCTTGGTTGCCACCTGTCAGAGGGAGTCTTTCTTTTCTTGTCTTGAACTTGTGTTTGGTAACCAGTCTTCCTCTGCCCCATCCAGATGTTTAGCACTCAACCTGGGACATGTAGACTCCATTCCCAAAGGGATCTCTTCTGCCTCTCTCATCCACCTTCATCCATACTAGATCGTGCAACAGAACACTAAAAATAAATCTGTTCTTGTTATTCCATAGCTAAAACTCCCTCAATAATTCTCCCATTAATTTCTGAAGAAGAGTCCAAAGGCCTTACCACACCACCTCTACCATGCTTACCTCTCTTCCTCACCTCTTCCCCACCCTCTATTTCTCCCTCTCCCAAGACTTATCCTTACGCTCCATCTGGAAGCTTATCGTGTTTACCTTGATCAAGGACATGTAGCTCCTCCCTGAGACTGGCATTATCATCACCAAGGAACCTTCTAGAGATAGCAGCATCTGTCCCACCTTAACTGCAGAGGCTCATTTCACTAAGTTGGGAAACCCAAGCAAAAATTATTAGCAGGCACGGTTTAAGGCTGAACCCATCACCACATTGTCACTGTCCCTTAATACTCTGGTTACCTAGACCAGCAGATTTTTTGTTTTACGTGTGTTCTGTGTTCTTAGACTTTAAAAGCAGAAGTTGGAGTTATTTATACTTTTTGATACAGGACGCTCATCGACACCATTTCTTCAAGATACATACCCAAAAATGCAACTATCGGGAGCCAGTGTATAGACATTTTTATTATGACTAATTAATTATAGTATCTAGCTGTTTTCCAGAATGGCTACATCAATTTATATACCTAGGTCAGTATTTCATTTTTACATTCCAATATTTTTGAACTCATGGTAGATAGTCTGATACTTGGAAAGCTTTCTGTAGAAAAAGACCATCTTAATATTTGTTTAAAATGGTATTGATTAAGAAAAACCATGTTAACATTTATCAAAGTACATATATGAGTTGATGTAAGTTTTACAAAAAGATTTTATATGCCATATTAGTTTTCATGAGGATAAATTTACATAACATACAGTTAGCATTTTAAGGTACACAAGTCAGGGGCATTTAACACATTCACATCTTTCTCTAGTTTCAAAACCTTCTTTGCATCACTGCAGCCAAACACCCTATATCCTTTCAATAATCATTCCTCGCTTTCCCGTTCCTCTCCCTGCTCTACATCCCGTAATGCCTTCTGTCTCTACGGCCTGTCTACTCTGAGCATTTCATATAAATGGGGTCGCACAACATGTGACTCTCTGTGTCTGCCTTTTTTGTTCTGCATAATGCTTTTCCCCATTTTTATTAGGATGTTCCTGCAACACACAGTGGTTACCGTGAGCTTGAGAATGTTGTGTGCATCTATATCATGTCAACTTCACAATCTCTTCCCCTCCCTTGTTTTGTGCCCCTGTCCCCTTCCACATCCCCCTAACTCACATCACCTCACCCATTTCACTCTATTATTTATTTATACTCTGTGTTTCTCATATTAGAGAAAGCACGTGATATTTAATCCTCTGAGTCAGATTCACTTCACTAAGCATGATGGTCTCAAGTTGCATCCACTTATGTACAAATGACTCAAATCTATCTGTCTTTATGGCAGAGTAGACACACATACATATCACAATTTTGTATCCATTGATCTTTTAATGGCTATTTTGACATCTTCTGCAATGTAGGTATTAGTTGTGCTGCTACAGACACGGGTATGCATGCATCTCTGTTGTATGGTGCTTTTAACTCTCTCAAAACTGTACCCAGCAGAGGTACTGCTGGGTCAAATGGCATATCTATTTTCAGTTTTTTCATGAATCTCCATACTGCTTTCCATAGTGGTTGTACCGTTCAGCCAGCAATGTAAAAGGGTTCCTTTTTCCCAACATCCTTGCCAACAACTATTGCTCTTTGAGCTCTTGCTAGATAGAAGTCATTCTCCTGGGGTAAGATGGTGTCTTAGCACCGTTTTGGCTTGCATGATTAAGGATGTTGGACATTCTTACATGTATTTGCTGAACATATTCTGCAAACCATGTATTCATTTGAATTGCCCATTTTTAATGGAGTCCTTGATTTTGCAGGGTCTACTTCTCTTCAGTTCTTTTTTATATTGCAGTTATCAGCCTCCTATCCAAAGTGTAGGAGCTAAAACATTTTTTCCCATTCTGTCAGTTCTGTCTTTACCCTGATGAATGTTTCCCCCGCTGGGCATTGTGCATAGTGTTTTCAAAGCTTATCCAAGTTGTAACATACAAACATACTTTATTCCTTTCCTATAGATGAATAATGCCCCATTTTATTGATTTGCCACAGTTTGTTATTCATTCATTTGATGGACATTTGAGTTGTTTCTTTTGGCCATTGTAATTCTTCCATAAACATTAATGTACAGGCTTTGTGAGGGCATAGTTTGCGATCTCTTGAGTATATGCCTTGGTGTAATTCTATAATTAACTTTTTAAAGAAGCCACCAGTTTTTTAATGAATTGACTTATCTTTCTATTTACATGCCACATCCCTTTCCTCCTCCCTCCCTCTCACTCCCTTCCCACTCTCCCTTTTTCTCTCCACAAAGTCCATCTTCTTACTTTCTTTCATCTCTTTTTGCTTTTTCGTGATTTGATTTTCTCACATTAGAGAAATCATATGATATTTAACTTTCTGTATCTGATTCATTTCTATAAACGTAATGGTATCAAGGCATATCACTTTCCAACAAACAACTCAAATTTGTCCTTATTTGTGGCAGAGCAGTACTCCACTGTATATATGCGCCACATCTTCTTTATCCATTCATGTGTGGTTGGGCATATTGGCTTCTTCCAAGGTTTTGGCTCTTGTATCACTCTTGTGTGATGACTTTAACTCTTTTAGGAAGATACCCAGAAGAGGTGTAGCTGGGTCAATTGAGATGTCTATTTTCAGTTTTTTGAGGACTCTCTATACTGCTATCCCTAGTGGCTGTACCAATTTACAGTCCCACCAGCAATATATGAGGGTTCCTTGTTCCCTACAGCTTTGCCAGCATTTGTTGCTTTTTGAGTTCTTAATACCAACCATTCTTACTGGTGCTAGATGGAACTGTCTTGTTTTGGTTTACATTATTATGATGGCCAAAGATGCTGAGCACTTTTTCTATTTATTAGCCATTCAGACTTCTTCTTCTGAGAACTGTTTATTCATTTCAGATTCCCTTTTTTCATTGGGTCCTTTGTTTTGGAAGGTGTAATTTTTCCCACTTCTTTGTATATTCTTGGTAATAGTCCTCTATCCAAGGAGTAGCTGGCAAAGATTTTTTCCCCATTCTGTGGGTGCCCTCTACACACTGTTGTTTTCTTTGCTGTACAGAAAGCTTTTAAATTTGATATAATCCTATTTGTTGATTCTTGGAATTATCGCACATGCTTCAGGTGTGTTATTGGTAAAGTCTTGCCTATGCTTATGTCTTCAAGGGTTTTGCCTATTTTTTTTTCTTCCAACAAGTTCAGTGTTGCTATTTTAATGTCCAAGTCTTTGATCCATTTTGATCTGATTTCGGTGCATGGTGAAAGATGTGGGTCTAGGTTCATTCTTCTGCATGTGGCTAGCCAGTTTTCCCAGCACCATTTCTTAGAGAGACCATCTTTATTCCAGCACATGTTTCTGCCCCCTTATACCAGTTTTTACACAGAGTCTACACCATTTCACATTCATTCCAATCAGCACTGAAAGGGGGGTCTGTCTCCCTACTTCTTTACCAATATTTGTTATTCTCTGGATTTATTATTAATATTATAGTCATCACATAGATGTGAAATCATAGCTTACTGTGGTTTTGACCTGCATTTTCTTATTGACCAATGACACTGAGCATCTTTTCCTAATATTTGAGGCCATTTGTCTATTTTCTTTGAAGAAAAATCTCTTTAGGGAATTGAGGCCAAAGTAATATGAGAAATGAGTTCACCAGATGGCAGAGCCAGCGACTACACCCAATTTTGCATTAATTTTGGTAGGGTTGGGGAGCTACTGGCCTCCTCTACCTTAAAATCAATGCACTGTGGTTTTAGAATCCTGCGCTGAACTGTGAGTGAGCCTAGCATAAGATTAGGCATGAGATTCTCAGAATCTATGTAAATAAATGAATAAAGTGAATAAAATCCCTTCAGAGCTCCCTCTGCCTCAAAATAAGCCACTTTCTGATGCAATGAGAGCCAAACTCATAATTCAGCCCTAATCCCGCATGCACCTTAAGACTGCTTTTGAGCAACCCCTCCACATACCTTCCCGAGCAAACAGAAGCTCCCTGCATTGCATTTCTCAGGCACCAAGTGATTTGGAAGCCTGCACATCTTGTCTGGGGTGTTATTACATCAGATCAATCCTTAATCTTTCAGTTTAGCTTTGAGCTGCTTGGTGACCTGCCACGGATCAGGGATCAGTCATTCCTCCCCACCCAGGTAGGAGGCATCTCGTCAGCAGTGACTCTGTGACATCTGAGGCTTTCCTGGAGGCCAGTCTCTCTCCAAAGACAGTGTGTGGTTCTGACTCATGACCACTTCAAAGGTAAAAAGGCTCAGGGAGGGCTTTAGCTGAAGGTAAAATAAACATCAGCATGCCACTTCTGTCTCCCCCTCCACCTGCCTGGTTAGAAAGAGGCCGTGTGTGTCATCCACCAACACAGCACCTCAGTGCTGAGGATCATTTCCTGGGGCTCCATCTATTTAACTAAGTGAGTCCAGAACTTGTTCCTTTAAAGTCCAAAGAGGCAGTTGATAAAAACTGAAATGGAAAGAAGTGAGAGTGTATGGTCCTTTCATCCAGGGTAAGCCTTGGAAGCAACACAATCACTAATGAAGTACTGAATGCCTCCAGTTTACCAAGGGGAAAATTCTCATTCCAGGGGTTAAAATGCCTTCTGAAGATCACAAGGCAGCCAAAAACTAACTCTAAGGTGTTCGATTTAAGTCAATTCAACTTTCATTTCTATGCCCTCAAATTCTCAACAGGAAAAGACTCTGCCCTGCCCCTTCCCAGAGGTCTCTTTCTCCAAATCCATCAGGAAGACCTGGAAAGGCTCTGTAGGCTATATTTAAAAAAAAAAAAAAAAAAAACAGGTTTCCATCCCACCTTAGCACCAATCACTTACATTTAACTCTCAGCATCACTCCTCTGGGGAGAAAAAAATTCAGACTGTTTTGAAGCTCTGAAGCTTAAGACAAATAAATACAGATTGAAAAACAAACTTATTGTTTAAAATATTTAATAAGGCATTCTCATTTCAAAGAAGATTCTTAAAGAACATACAACTTTAATATCTAAATATATTCCCATCAAGGAGTAAAATTTTACATACCAGGACAGGCCTTTCAGTATCTCATAAGAAATAGCCTTGAACTGTCTCTCAAGGGTAAGCTCTTGCAGTACAAGATGAACCACCATGATAAGGTTCACAGGGGCCTAATCACTGAAGAAAAGGGATTTGTATTTTGTATTGTAGGTAAACAGTTATCTCAGAGAAAGCAATGTTACTCTAAGCTTTCTATTTACCAATCATATGACCATTGGAAAGAAGAGTCTAATTTCCACTTAGTTTATTTATTTTGAAAGTTATTTTTTAATCTTTCTGGCTCCTGAAGATTGAGGAACCCCATTTTGAACCAAGGCTAAGAAAACCTGGCTTGTGAAAATAAATCTGCCCACAAAGATTCAAAGTTCACTCTGAAGGCAGGAGACAAGAAGGGTCAACAGAGCTTAATTTTCTGATTTAAAAAGAAAAATCCACACTCGATTTTCTCTCCAGTTCATGAATCCTTTTATGTTCTCTTGATTTTTTTATGTACAACTCAATCAGTCAATCAGCAAACAAGTCTGCAGGGAAGTAGCGCTGCGTAATTGTAGCAGTAATGGTGGTGTTGGTGGCAGAGGTGCCTGAAGGGATCATAGTAGTGACAGTAGTAGTGACATCATAGCTCACCACCTTTGAGTGCTTATTATGTGTCAAGCACTGTTCTAGTCTGACAACGCTTTAGCCCACTTTACTTTCACCTTCCACGAGCTAGGCATTATTAATCCTCCAGTTCTGAGGTACAGAACTTGAGCCATAAATAGTAGGTTATGTACCTAAAATCACAGGCCTACTGCTGGTGAAGCGGGACTTGAATCCACATAGTCTGACTCAGAGCCCTCACTCCTGGGCATGACTGTGTCTTGTTAATAATATCCACAGGTCACTTGTTTACTTTTACTAAGTTCTTATACTGTCTCTCTCCCCAGTTCAACTCCTTTTGGTCGTAACAAGAGATGCCCTCACACTGCACTGGAGTCACCCTGTCCCAGCCCCATCCAATTCACAAAAGCTATAGGACAGTGATCTCTGCTCTACCCCATCCCAAGTCCATTCCAGGCACCGGTCTGTGGACATTCGGGACAAGTGAGGCAACAAAGGTTCATGAACCATGACTTTCTTTGTACTAACTGGGAACAAATCTCAAGAACAGCCACGAGACCCACTGAAACTGAGGGTTATATTCTCGTCCCCATCCCAAACCTACCTTCATCTTTCCTTGTAACACAGACACCCCACAGACTTCTTGGACTCAGCACAGCATGAGTCTACACTGCTACATCTTGCCCTTCCCCACTACTTTCCAATTTCTCCCATTACAGTATCATGAAATAAAAGGGGAATTATATTTGCTAAGCTGTGTATTCATTATGTTCTTTGGCTTACACTATTTGTAAGGTTGCAAACAATAAAAACCAAAGGAGACTCTAGCCTCTACCTTCTACTGTTGAAGGCAAATTTCCCTACCCATTCATATGACTTTGCTGACTCATCATAAACCAAAGCCATGTGAGTAGCCCTGGGCTATCCACTTGTACAAGCCATTTAAGAGATAAACCTTAAGTATCTTAATGATGTTTTAAACCATTTGTTTTAATATACTATTAAATGTATAGAAAGGATTCCTTTAGTTGGAGAATGGAATTAAGAACCCAAGATCTGGGTTTTAAGTATATATTAATCTCCATTTCTAATAACAACTTGTGGTATTTTTCTCACTTCCAATAAAATTATTTATCACTGTGGCCTAAAAGACTATCCCAAATGATGTTAATCTTTTTGTGCAGATATACACATTGTCTCAGTCAATCCTAAACAAACCCTCAAAGGTAGATCCTAGTATTTATTACCATTTTACCAAGAAAGTCCCTGAGAAGATCATTATATGTTTCTACTGTCACACAGTAGGGGGAGCTGAGTTTGTGCCCAGCTCTGCATTGAGTGGATCTGGAGTCAACCTGAGATCAACCCCAGTCCTGCTGTTTCTTCTCCGTGTGAGCTCTCCAAATTCTCTCCTCCACAAAGGCTCACACATGGGTGTGGTGGCATGTCCTGGTGATATCGGCACTCTAGGTAGGAGTCTGAGGCAGAAGGATCACAGGTTCAAGTCAAGCCTGGCTCACTTACTGACTTAGCAAGGCCTTGTCTCAAAACTTTAAAAATGATAAAAGGGCTGGGATATAGCTGAGTATAAAGGCCATGGGTTCAACCCCACTCCTACACTACTATGAATGAATAAATAAACTTTTTTTTACAAGTAGGTAGCTATTAACATTAATGAGTATATTCATAGCACATCAAGACCTTATATAAGAGCCTTAGCCACCTGCTAGGTAATACAAAGTTAGTGGTGAAGGAAGTAGACTCTGAAGTCAATATTTAGAGTTTAAATCATGGACGTTAACCTTTTGTCTTGAATAGCCCTCATGGGCTAAGTGGAGTTGTCTTGGGCTACATATGGGATCTATAATACAGCTCATATATGTAAATAACAAAACTTCCTTTCTATACTTTTTATTGTGACTTTAAAAAGAAACAATCTGATAAAGCCAAGCACAATAATTACATAAGAAAGTTTACCTATCTGCTTAACATTAATACACACCTGCCTTCACAGGTGCAAGCAGGCCTTGACTCCCCTGTGTGTGTGATAGGTGCAGGAGGCAGAGTCAGCACTGTACGGCACCCTCCTCTGCGAAGCAGTTGCTCCCTGCAGGGTACTTGCAGGTTTCTTGCATATGCCATTGTCAACCACAAAGCCTGCCAAGTCATGAACAATGTGGCTTTAAAAAAAATCACGTAAAAATGTGAACAGTGCTATCTTGTGGAACCAAATTTCTAGCTATTCAGGGCTACACATTGCCCAAAAGCATAGAGTTGGACACACATGTTAAGTGCTGGATGTACCCTGCCTCACTGTTTGGTATCTCTATGCCTCAGTTTTCTCTTCTAAAAGTGGAGCCACCCCACAAGTGGGCTGACAGGCAACACCCAGTGCATCTGCATTAACCACAATGCCTGACGCCAGGGCAAACAATGTTGATCATTACCAGTGTTGTTATTTGAATCCTCAACACCTAAAAGACTGCCTGGATTGGTGTATTTGAATGACTGCATTTGAACAGATGCTAGGCTTACCACGGAAAAACCAAAAAGCATTCTCCTCCACTTCAGGAACCATGTACAGACACACTCTGCCTGCCTGCCTGAACGCCCCTCTGGTGTCCCATCCCCCTGGCTGCTCAGTACCCCACAGTGCCTCATCTCTCCGACCAGGTGTCCCCACATAGCACCTCATGAAGAGCACTCGATGCTGACGGATGGTTCTGGAGGAACTGCAGGGCAATGACAAACTCCAGCCTCATACATCACTGGGCCATCAGGGCTGGCACTTTGATAACAGATTATTTGAGCGCATCATCAGAATGCTGTCACTCTGTGATGGATTCATCAACAGATGGGGCTGTCATAAAAGGAAAGGAGCAGGGGGCAGAAGAGAAAGGGGATCTTCTTCTTGATGAGGAAGACCCTAGGAGTGAAATAGGAGGTGTCCAAACCCTCTAGTTGATAAATGCTAGAAGGCCACCTGGGCGGGGAAGGACGGTGAACACTGCAGCAGGTAGGTTATTCGCCTGGAGTCCTGGGGGTAGTCATGACTCCTGCTCAACCTTTCAATGACTTTCCTCATCCACAAAGTGAATATATTTGTTACGAAGAATGTTTATTACCATGTGTGTCCAACCTGTGGCTGACCATATTTTTTTTGCCTTTGATATTTTTAATGTTACAATGAAAACATTCTAAAGGGTACTTTCAGTGCTCATAGATGTATGCTATTGTATACGTGGCCAAAGATAGTTCCTCTTCATTAAAAATATGGCAAACTAAAAGGAGAGGGTCACAGTTTGGACACAGCCATTCTATACAGCTACTCCCGAGATACTCCACGGAAATTCTAAACTTAGTATTTGTATGCAAGTTCCCTTACTCTGAAACTTCATGGAGACTGAAATACACCATATAAAGAGGGGCTTCCCAATAGAACGGGTCCTCTTTCTCAAAATCACACAACCATGCAACATTTATATTTTACAGGACACATGCTAATCCACGGCTCTGTGGTGTAATCAAGTTCAGTGATCTCCATGATCTCTTCCATTCTCAGAAATGTAAGGACATGAGCAAAGGCTTTGGAGCCAGAAGGCTGGAATGCAAAAGCTGGTGCCACTGGGCATGAGTCCAGCAGGTGTGAACCCATTTCTCTGCCATCACTGGTATCACTGCATGCACCTGTGCAATGCAAAGGGGAAACCCTCAAAGCTCAGTGTCTGGAAGGACTCCATGAAAGAGTGCAATAAACAGCCTCCTACCCAGTCTGAATGTGGCTTATTTAATCATTGGTTTATTAGTAAAAACCAGCATGTATTTAAATGGGGCACGGTGTACTTTCTACTCGTGCGACTTTATTTAACCCACAAAATGATCACACGGTGTAAGTGTTACTAACTTCAGCAATATACACACAGGAAACCAAGACTTGTGGAGAACAAATAACCCATCCAGGGAAAAAGAATGTGGCAACTTCTGAAAACTTCAAAGCATACTGGTTGCCCTTTATGGTTTCCTGCATCACTAACATAAATTAACAGGCAATACTAACAGCTTACAAGCCTACCATGTGCACTCACTATTGAGCTATAAAGTCCACTATACCGTGTCTCGGCTTTTAAAGCTGGACAGGCTCTTGAAAACCGCAATTTCCTTGGAAGTTTTGCTCTGCAAATACAAGGAATTCATGTGTCACCACACTACAAAGGCATTATTACAGTGCCTTTGAATGTCATCTTCAGCAAATTCCCTATAGCATTCATGTCTAGCACTGAATCCAGATGGCTTTGAAAGCAGAGTATATTGTAGTGGTTGGGGAAAATCTTTTTACGATGTTCAAGGCCTTCACTTGTCTTTGGACTTTTACAGCAATCAATTTCCTCTTATATAAAACAAGGTATAGTTTGCCCAACTTTAGTCATAGCCAGACATGCTCTAGGTTGTGTCTCCTTAGCCGTAAAGGATGGGAGAGGCAGAACTCTCCAAGGCTTGTGGAAAGATCATGGAAAGTATCACCTTAATGCTAGGTTTTGATCTCTCAACATCCAACTACTTAGCTACAGGAAAAGCGTTCTCGTTTCCCAGGACATGGATCTCTTGAAATGTAGAAAGAAAATATCGAGGGGAAATATCACTCGGGTTTCCCCCACTTGTGCATCCGGTGACTTTGGGAACATTCAGCTTTGCATCTGTCTTACTCGAAAAGATCCAGGGTGAAACAAAGAATACCAAACACTCATGGAGTGAAATATCACATCAAATCTCAGCCACCGGCACACGCAAAGCAAAAATGCTAACACTACGGATTTGTATATTCACTCTGGTAATGGTGAGATTTAATTTCAGCAGAGAGCTTCCATATCACATAATGGTGTATCATTGCACTATGTTTGACTTCCCCTAGCAAATAAAGTACATAGGAAAAAAATTGAAAAGAACATACATTGTTTTATTGTCTGGTGAAATTGCTGGGTTTCAAGCCAATAGAATGCCTTAGTGCTCAAGTTCTCAAGGGTGATACAAAGTGCAGAGCATCTCGTTTGTGAAGCTCAATTTAATAAACAGAGTAATCCCCTGGCAGGCCTTGGGATTTTTCTAATATCCTGATGGTGCCAAGGGGGAGGGCCTTGGTGTGTGAAAAATAGCATAAGACCTTACAACCAAGACTTACTGGAAACAACTGCCCCTTAATCCAGGAATCTGTTTTTCCCGTGTTGTGGTAGTGAACGGGGCATAACTTGGCGCGGGCGCTGTCCACAAGGTATGGGTGCTGTCCACATGCGTGGTGCTGAATAAGTCTTTAAATCTAGCAACTCCCAGCCCAGTCCTAAGACACAAAGATAGCATCCTTTCTCAGCTAGAAGATTTTTAAGCTACACACTCTACAGTATATTTTCAATATACACTGGCAATATTTCTATCAATACACCCTGTAATATTACAGCAGAACAATCTCCATCACATTGTTTCTATCACTTTCAAGCACCTGTTACGTTCCAAGCAGAGGTAGGTGTTTTGCAAATGATACAATTTTGTGTTAGTGTGATAATGATGCCTCTGTGGAAAATACTCTCTATCCTAGGGTCAAGTTTCCTCAAACAGAGCCTGGTTTTGAGGATTGTTGTGTGAGGGATGGATTTGTTAAGAGCGCTCTCAGCGGGGGAAAATTATGCGAGGGTAGGAGAGTTGAGTTACTTAGGGGACAAAAGTCCAAATAAAAATTAAAAGACCAGGCTCACTCTGGTTCCACAGAGTGCATATTTGTTCGGGTTCTTGAAGAAACACAATAAATAGAAAAAATACATACGGGTATTTATTGGGATGGTTTATAAAGTCTGAAGAGTGTCTCAAATGGCCACCTGTACGCGTGCGGGTTGGAGCAGTCAGCAGCTGCTCAGACATGAGAAATAAGAACGTCGGCCTGCATCTCGGCGCTGGGCAGCCAGTGCAGGTCTGTGCCCAGAGACAGAGGTGCCCAGAGACAACGGTGAGGACCTGGAGACAGAAGCAGGTCTGGGATGGAGATCTGCAATGCAGAGACGGGGGCGACTCAATGTCTAGAAATGAGGGTAAACACCAGAGCTATCTTAGAAGAAGAAACTATAATAAAATCCCTTCTTGCTTCCTTTCTATGTAGTTCAAGCTGCCAGTGTATTAGCTGGGCCACCCATATCCGGTTGTGTGTCCTTCCTTCATCTACAGACCTACAAATCAGTCACTCACAGCCAAAATTCTTCTTTATGGATTAACTGGGGGGTTTCCTAATCCCTTCAGGTGACATAATGCTTTAAATGGTTATAGGGTGAAAATGAAGCACAAATTATGTCACCATGTTGGTTCCTTCGTGAGACAAAAGATGGGCCTTTTAATACAGTCGGTCATGGGCTACAGACTTCCCAGGGAAATGAGTATTTCACAGTTGAGGTGGCTCCATCAGTACCAGGAAAGTTCTCCAAAGAGAATAACAGTGTGTTGTTACCAGCCAGTACCCACAAGTTCTGGGACTTGAGTGCATTAACATGGCAAATAGAATCTGAACATGGTCCCCAAAACATCTACTGCACTGTTGGAGATTTACCTCAAATTTCAGATTCCTTTTACTGTTTTCTGATACCCTGTTCCAGTCAACACTGCTCCACAACGGAGTAGTTTAAAGCAAGAGCAATCCTTTATTTTGCTCACAATCGCACAACCAGGACAGGGTTCTGCAAGGGCAGCTCATCTTGGCTCCACACAGAATCAGGTTAGGTAGCTCAACTGGAGAATCTACTTCCAAGACAGCTCGCTCACATGGTTGGCGAAGCAGTGCTGGCTGTCAGGAGAGCTCAGTCAGGGCTAAGGGCTGGGGTCCTTGGTTCCTCTTCCCCCTCCTTTAAAGCATGATGTCTGGGTTCTGAGGGCAAATGTCCCAAGGAAGCGAGGGAGGGAGAAATCCCCTTTCATGACCTAACGTCATAAATCACATTGTGGCCTCTCTGTTGTTGTGTGACATTAAGAAAATCATGAAGGCTCCAAGCAATAGCCTGCACCTTTCAACGAGAGGTAGCAAGGCCCTTTTAAGAGATTATAAGATGCAAAGTATTGCTGCGATTATAACGTCCTTTTTCAACATGCTCCTTTTCATGAGCTTTTGTGTCCTTTGTTTTTTTAAGTATATGATTTTTTTTTTTACTTTTGGGGCAAGTGCAGAAAGATCTAGAAGTGCTTAAGAATGGAGCCCTTCTCTGGTGGTCCTGGCCCACATCTTGCTGAGGAAGAAAAATAGAAGAGGCAAACTCAAAGACACACTTCACACTTCACAGCTCCTCTCCAGATTTCAGCAAAGGCCTGATTTATCTCCCTGGAACCCCCCTGCTTTGCTTCTCTCCCTGCCCCTCCCTCCTTTCTCTGGTCCTCATCCAGTTTCTCCCGGAAGCATTCCCTTTCCTGTCTACATGTGAACCACCATCTCAGGATCTGCTTCCACAAACCCCATCTAAGACAACCTCTCTCTCAGAAAGTCATACCCACTAGGCTGCCTATCTAACATGGAGACAGGCATCATCTTACAATTGCCTGTTCAATGTTGTCCCATGTACTTGGATTTTATCCTTTATCGTTATGCCTGGTTTCCCCAGGACAGAATGGTGCTGTATCTTATTTGTATCTCCATTTCCTCCAGCTCCTGAAAAATAATGCAGGAAGTAGACACTGCACACTCATGGGATTTCAGGTGCCCCTTTGAATTTGCTATCTCATTTAATGATTAGATTAAAACAAGAGAAATCCTTGATTTTGTGAAGGCACCTCTTATAGAGATCATTATTTCATTTCTTTCACTGTATAATTGAGGACCCTGATGCTCAGAGCCACTGAACTCCAGGACAAGCAAAGAGCAGAATATTGTAAAAGCATCTCTGAAGAACCTGAGTGACTGGTACTCCGATCCTGGAATTGTGCATTGTATGCGCATCAGCTGAGAAGCAAGGTTATCCCCTCTAAGGTTACTCAGCTGGAGAGCAACGCAGCATAAATTTGACTATCTGATGGACTCCCACGTTCTTGTCTCCTCCATTAAGCCTGAACAGCTTCTGGTAGTTAAGATTCGTAGATTACTTTTCTTCCTTTTTTAACACAAGCTAGTCTTTTCTCATGTACACTAAGGAAAAATATTTTTTGAGACAGAGTCCTGCTCTGTAGACCAGGCAGGCCCTGAATTCACTGTATAGCCCAAGCTAGCCTCAAATTCATGACAAATTCCTCCTGTCATAGCTTATGAAAATATTTTCATAATAGTAAAATAAACTCTCAAGCACCTGAAAATAGCCCAACCAAAGACCACAGGGGGATCTTCACAAGGCCCAACAGGCCAAGAAGAAGGCTGATTTCCAAAAGGAGTTCAGTGAGAAGTTATCAGGAAAGGGATCGAGGCCCTGGTGTGCTGAAGAAAATACAAATTCTCTGCCAAGTGCAGCCACATTTTTCTTTTCTGATTTTCTAGCTGGCTGCCTCACTCCCGGCTGTCTCTGCAACGGGCACCTCCTCAATTGTGATGGAGAATGACATGCCCTAGTGTGAGATGCCTCCACTCACTGTCAGCCTCCGATCTGAAAAATTGAAGTTTCAGTTCCAGAAATTGCTGTTTTCAGAAGTGGCATGGTTGGAGCATCGTGCCTTTGACGGAGACGAGAACCCCAAATGAATCTCACAGGGAAACTGACAGGCCTCTCCAAGGTGTTGAGAATCTAAATATTGCAGCCAGGGAGACATGGGTTTGAATCCCAGCTCCTTCATCCTTCCACCCATGTCATTTGAAACACTGGGTGCCTCCATTTCACCACCTGTAAGGCAGGGATTTGCTGCATCGTTGAAACAATACGTCAAAAGATAAACTCAAGATGCTAAAATCTTTGCAACATGTCAACCTACTATTGTTGTGGTTGTTTCTCATCCTTCTTACCCATCAGGCCATCTTAAGTTTCAATCATTAAGAGCACTTTTATGTGCATGAGAAATATAAATTAATGCTGGGCCCAGAGCCACAGGCCTATAATCCAAGCATTCTGGGAGGCTGAGGCAGGACCATCACAAGTTTCAGCCCCAACCTGGGCAACTTAGGAACTTAGTGAGGGCTGGAGGAAAGGCACAGCGGTTAAAACACTTGCCTAGCAAGCACAAGGCCTTGAGTTCAATTCCCAGCACCACATAAAGCTGATGGTGTACACCTATAATCCCAGTGAGAAGCTGAGGCAGGACTGCAGTGAGTCCTAGGCTACACAGTGAGTTCAGGACCAGTCTGGGCCACAGAGGAACACTCTGTCTCAAAATAAAATAAAATAAAATAAAATAAAACAAAATGTTAGGAACTTAGTGAGACCCTCTTTCAAAATCAAAAATCAAAATGGGCTGGAGATATAGCTCAATGTGAAGGCCCAGATCTCAATCCTTAAACTTATTATAAGATCCAAATTAATTTGGTTTGATTATCCTGAAGCTCTTGAGTTAAACTGTGATTTTTTTTCTTACCTCTACCTCACATTTTACAATACTCACCCATGATACACAAAAAAATATACATATGTACAAATACACGCACACTATATGGACAGGTTCAGATCATACTGTCAGAACCCATGTATGTGATATGTGCATGCACCAATACCCAGGATCGATGTAATAATTATGTACCACAAACATAAATGAATAAGAAAAGCCAGAATCCACAACAAACCCCAGGCAGGTGTTCTGGCAGTGAGAGAGTCATGAGGCTGAAGTTAAAATTACAAGGAAACTGTTGCCTGAAGGGTAATGCACGTCTTTTAGTTTGGGAGGGGGCAGAGATATTTTGCTTTTCCTGCAGTGGAGGAAATGATTGCAACCCTCTGTGACATGCTGTCATTTCTATTCTTTCTTTGGTATTTATTATACCACATGACTCTCCTAACCACCATACATGGTAAGTCTAATTACCAGACAAAATGACTTGCCCAGGGTCATATGGCTTCCGAGTCGAGGAGCTCAGACTCGGACCCAAACGCACTTGCCTCTGTGCCTGGTGCCCCTTCCAATTTACCTTGCTGCCTCCTGGCATCGTCGAGCATCCAGTAACAGACACACTTCTCCCAGAGCTGGTTAATTCTAGGGCAGATAGGTAATAACCCAGCAGGTCCCACCAGGCATTTCTGAGTCTAAAGCGTTGGAGCATAAAGTTTTGGAAGGAGAGAGGTAAGTGTTCTCCCACCATCACTCCAGGAGCCTGACACATCCTTGTGCTCACAGATGTCACCGTTAATGTCCTTTCCCCCAGAAGATTCAGGCAGGGGAGCTGGGAAAATCCATCATGGCCCTGAACATAATGTTGATGAATGATCCCATTAACCTAGCAGCCTGTACCATGTCAACAGCAGCCCTCATCCCTGGTATGAAACCTGGCTCAGCATTCCCAGTCTTCTCCTCCAATCCCAACGATACTCACTATGCCAGGCCTCCAGCCCCTCAACATTACAATGCACCCACATAATCAACACCCCATATAATTGCACCCCCTCCCACAAACCTGGGAGCTCTTTAATATCAACTTCACTCATACACACAAAGACATTGAATCTCAGAAGAATTAGATGATATTTCCAAGTTCCAGGAGACCTCAAACCAGGTATACCTGACCCTAAGCCTCTGATCTGATCTCAACACTGTAAATATTCCTAGACTTTAACAGTTTGCAAAAGATTTTTTTATCCATCTTCTCGTTTAGTCAGCCAACCAACTTATGTGGTAGACTTTCTGATAGCAAGCCTTTATAGAAAACTTGGCTAACTGATTTAAAGTAAGGATGTAGGGATAAGATTTCCAAAAGCAGCAGTTTTGGAAGAAAAATAGCTGAGGGAAGGGGGAAAAAAAGAAGAAAATAATTCACCCAACTAGATATTATGACAAATTGCAAAACCACAGTCAAAGAAAATGGCATTGATGCAAAAGTCAAGGGAACAGACTTAATAGTGTGAAACAGGAGGAGAGGAAGGGGGAGAGAGAGCGAGAGAGAGAAAGAGAGGTGGAAATAATATAAGTTGAGTCACAAACCCATGTGAAAAATAATGGATTATTTTATTCAAACATGTATAATGAATTGTGATAAGATTGAATCTCTATCTCAGACTACATACAAAGTAACCTCTACAGCTGGGTGCATAGCTCAGTGATTAGAGTGCTTGCCTAGGAAGACCCGGATTCAATTCCCGGCACCATGTAATACCTGGGCATGGTGATGCACACCTATAATCCCAACACTTGAGAGGCTGAGACAGGATTGTCATGAAATCCAGGCCAGCCTGGGTTACATAGTGAGCAGTGGGCCAGCCTGAACTACAGAGCAAGATACTGTCTCAAAAAAAGTAACCTCTAAATACATTACAGATAAGTCTTTGATGTATAAACAAGTAGCTTTGCAATCTTAGAATATATGGTAGTTTCTTACCTTGGATCTCAAAAGCACATATCTGGGTGGAAAGGATTAATGGATTTGTTTACTTCTTGACCAATGGAAGAAGTGTAGTCAGTGAAGCACATCTCTGACAGGTGGCAGACTAGAAACAGATATTTGCAGTAGCCCACCCAGAAGGAGAAAACAAATTGACTGGAATCTACATGGTGAGAGGTCTCTTCTTCCAGCATTTCGTGAAGAATTAAATCATTCACATGTCATTTCATACCCTTCAGGCAGTCAAAATAATTATCAAAAAAATAGGTAACAATGCCTTTATTTGTATTACCAAAAACAATATAAACCTTTACAATCCTCCCAGTGGCAGACTAAGAGTAACTACTGAGGTTTTGATGTTTATCATCCAGCAAACCAATTCTTGCATACACATATTAGTTAGCCTTGTAGTACTGCAATAAAATGCCAGAAGCAATTAGCATATAAAGAAAAGGTTGACTTTGGGTCATGGTTGTGAATGTTTCAGTCCAAGATCAAGTGATCCTTTGGATGGGTTCCTCCACCTCCCAATAGCACCACCCTGGGTACCACGCCTTAAACATATGGCCCTTGGAAATATTCATGTAGCCACAGCCATTCATATACTAGAGAAAAACTCTCACAAAGTTCCGCAATGAAACATACATCAGGGAAATTATCTCAGCTTTGTTTGTGGCAGCAAACACAGGAAATATAGATGTTCATCACTGGAGGGACAGATAAATGGGACATGAGAGACTATGAACTACCATGAATCATTCAGAAGTATGAAGATGAAGTAGATTTATATAAGACAAGGATGAATCTCAAATTACAACTCTGAATGAAAACAGAAACAGAATAAAACACAATGCCATCTATGCAGAACTTCAAATACACCCACCTACAGCCGTGCCGGATGATGGACAAATCCCCAAATGAGCCTTTGACAATAGAGTGGAAATTCACACCTTACGACAGTAGGAAGTACCTGTGGATGATGGGAAGGAGGAAGTGGAGGGTGGTAGAAAGGATGAATGTTTTTAGAAAATAAAATAAGAGCTACACAAAATCTGATTGCAGCACCACGTCATGGGTGGAAAACCAGAATCTAGTTCATTGTGTTTAAAGAAGTACAAAAGGAGAGTGGGAAAGTCCTTGTCACCTTGACAAGACATGTATATGCACAAAATGCTAAACTTCATTGTAAACCTTAAATTTTGTACTTATACATATCAATAAAATGGGGAGAAAAAAAAGAAGTACAAGAATGAGGCTGGGCGAACCTTCCATCATCGTGTCGAGATACCTCAGATGGTTGGCTTCGAAGGAAGAGAGGTTTATTATGACTCACTTCAAGAATTTCTTTCCATGGTCACTTGGCCTTATTGTCTGTGGGCCTGTGATGAAGCAGCCAATCACAGTGGGGAACGTGGTAAAGGAAGTCTGCCCAGCTCATGGCCACCAGGAGACAGACAGAGAGGGAGAGCCCAGAGTCCCAACATCTGCCAATGGTGTAACTTCCTCCCACTAAGCCCCCTCTTAAAGGGTCCACCACCTTCCAGTAACACCACCCTGAGGATCAAGCTTTCAATACATGGGGCTTTAGGGGACATTCTAGATACAATAACAGAGGCAAAGAAATGGAGGAAGTATTGAACTAGTCCCAGAGGAAGAAAACAAAGTAAAAATTAAGGACTAAGGTGTTGACATACAGAAGGAAGAGCCAAGGCAGTAAAGAACTATTTTCAATGCAGTCTTAGAAGAATGTCAGATAGAATCCCACCAGCGGCCTAAAGGCCCATCTCCCAAGATGCACACAACAGGGGAGTAAAAGGACTGTGCATCGGTTCAGGACAAAGGGATCTGCTAGATCCAGCAGAGCTGCTCGTAGAAAACCAATGGACAGGACGGATTTTTTAAAAAGCCCCGAGAGCCCACACAGCTCTCTTACCCAATTAAGTCAGACATGCCTGTATCCCAAAGCCAAGCCATGCAACGATTTTCCCAGAATACTGAAAACTTACATGACTTCGGTTTATCCTCCTACTTAACTACGTCTTGGCCATGTGATCAGGGACAAGTTCTTAGCCTCTCTCTGAGCCCCAGCTTCCATAAAAAGAGGTGATTATGGTTGCTGTTCATAAGAGGGTGACAGTGAAATGAGAAAATGCACGCAAACATTAGCAACATGCTTGGCAGGAAGAAGGGTTCACTGGACGAGAGTGGGAAAGGCCACAATTCCCACAATTCCTATTGCTACTGTTGCTATTATCTCAGCTCAGTTGCTTGCTGTCTCTGAAAACTTCTTGAAATAATGATGAAAAAGTCCTGGATCTAGACCCCTAGCTCTCCCACCAAATTTCTAAGAGGGCTTAGGCAAGTCAACTTCAACCCATGAGTCATGGCCTCCTCCTCTGCCAAACAGAACAGCTCATTCCCTGCCTAAAGAAGTGCTGGGTGGTACCCAGCTTCCCAGAGCCACCTCCGAGTCCCTAGTGAGACCCTGCAGCAGGCAGCCCCCAGGATGGAGACCTTCTTACAGGTATTTCCACTAAGTCAGGTGAAATGACAGTAAAAATTGCCACATGCTTATGATGACCGACCATGTCTCGCTTAAAGCAAGAGACAGCAGATAAGCACAGCTGTCATCCCATTTCACAGGTTGAAAACTAAGGATCAAAGACTTGACGAGGACACGCTCAACGTCACAATTGCTCAGTGTCGGGGCTGAGATTCACACCTGGTCTTATGGATTCCTGACACTCTGCTCCCCTCCTGCAGGCCATGTTCCTCATGAAAGCCAGCAAGGAGGCTGGGCGGGATGTCTGTGATGCAAGAACAGGGGTGGGGTCTGAGAGGCTGAGATTTGAAGGCAAAAAGCAAATCACAAAGTCTCAGGGTCTGGCCCTCCTGTCCACTAGTTGGCGTCTCTAAGAAGCTCTGCCTTTAGTGTCTCCCCCTCGTGTTCTGAAAATAAAATGAGACCAGAAAGAGATCTGAGCCTGACACAGTGGGTCACACGTGGAGCTGGTTCATGTCATTCTTAAAGAATCACAATGGCAGAGTAGTGACAAGATTTCTAACAGATCAAATTACCAGGAAACCCATCCATGAGTAAAGAGAGACTCTGGTCCAATAATAAGAGGAGTAATGGTGGGGAGAGATGACCTCACAAGTTCAAGTCCAGCGACCAAGGTCACCGCTGTGCGTGTGCCTCCTTGTCCGTCAGTCCTTTCAGCTCAAACTCCACTGAGTGTTCTGGCTTTATCACTTACTGTCTGGTTGTAGTGATGTTCTTTCATTTTCCTACTTGTTTTCTTCGTACTGAGGATTGAGCCCAGGGACTTCCTTCCCTAGACCTTCTTCCTTTTGTTATTGTTTATTTTGAGACAGAGTCTCACTAAGTTGCCTAGTCTAGAGTCACACTTGCCATTTTCCTGCGTCAGCCTCCCCCAGTTCTGGGATGTACAGGCCTGCACTCCCATGCCCAGCTCTTAGTATTCTTGTCTATAAAACAGTAATATTAATCATTAACAGATAATGAGACTGTGGGGATTCACTGAACATTAGTTTAACACAAATCATGAAACAAATGACGGTAGCTTGTTATCGCCACAGGTGAAGAAAAGCAAGTAGGATTGATCACAACAGACCCCAAAGGCTCAAGGTGACCAACAATGGTGTAATCCAAGTGTCCCCTGCCCCAGAAGGAGGAGACAGAAGGAGATCAACTCTCCAAAGAATGCTCAGAATCCCACCCCACCTCAACACTTTCCCCCAGCTCCCAAACCCACTCTGCCCAAGGTGTAAGGTGCCAGGGGCACAATCCCCTGCGAAGCTGACCTTCATGCCCTCATCTACACCACCAGCTCTGCTTTGGTTGGCACTGTTTCCTATAAGAATGGGAGCTCTAAAAAGTCCTCGAAGTCGTAATTGGTTGCTGCATCCTCCCCACCAGGACACCCCTGTTTCTGGCCTACCAGGCCCCACTGCAAAGAAACTGACCAGGACAGGACACAGGTGGTCTCCACCTGGTTGGATCCACAATTCCTTGGAATAAAGTGCTGGACATCACTCGGTATAATTCAGGGCTAAATTTTATCTATTTTTCAGAGCTAGGAGCTTTGCACTATTCTACTCATCTGATCTATCCCAGAAGGTGAATGCTCTTGAATTCTGCGTTTTATAGATGAGCCAACTTGGGAGAGGTAAGACACTGGCCATGTTTCATCTGTCCTCGAGAGTGGTCACCCCACCTGGCAGGGCTGATTTTAGCCAACTAGACATTCCAGGTACTTGGAAAAGATGTGTATGCAGAAGGACACACAGTTGTGAGGAATACATGTAAGTAATAAACAGCATATGGAAGAAAGAAGAGAATTAGAGGACCTGGAAAACCATCCTGTTGCTCTGAGTATGGATGAGATGTGACCTAAAACTATGGTGAGTGTTTAAATTTTCTTTAAATGTACAATAAAAGATACATTGCCACAAGTTCTCTTCAAAATACCCTCTCCTCCAACACTTACCCATCGTTTGCCACTTTCTAAAGCAGTTCTGGAAGTCCTCTTTTGTGAGGGTCTCTAGTTATATCTTCGGTGCTCTGAATCAATTCAAATCATTTACCCTTCACAGGATCATTTTAACACTGGGGAAGAATCAGAATTTCTGTGGTGCCAGAATAAAGTGGATGGGGACACACCGTAATATTCTCTATCTTCATATGTCAATACTTACTGATTCATTCAACTACCAAGTGTTTGTCAATAATAATTCTAATGTTTACAAAGCATATGGAGCTTATTGTAATGTAGTGACCCTTAGCCAAACATTGCAGTGTTTTCATACTATGATGCTAGTCTACTTTTCTAGTCTTAATCTTCTGATACTCTCTTGAATATGCTTTCACAAGCCTGGATAGGAAGAACTTATATTGTTAAAATGGCCACACTCCCAAAGCCACTGCACAGATTCAATGCAATACCAATCAAAATCCCAACTACATTCTTCACAGAACTAGAAAAAAAAAAAAAAACAAGCTTAAAGTTCTAAACTGGAAAAAACAAGCATAAAAGACCCAGAATCTCTAAAGCAATTCTAACCAACAAAAACAAAGCTGGAGGAATCTCAATCCCAGGCTTCAAAAAAATACAACAAAATAACAGTGATGATATCTATGTGGTACTGGTATAAGAATAGACAAGAGGACCAGTGGACCAGAATTGAGGAGACCAAAATATTCTTAAGAGTCAGGGATACTGAAAGGAGGGAGGTCCACCCTGAGCATTTGTGGTGCATGGGAGGGAAGCGGGGAACATGTTTTCCATGGCTCAGGAAAACCAGTGGATGTGCAGAAGTCTGTAATGGAGTATGTACTATGTGTGTTTGGGGTTCAGGCCTACATCGTGGGATGTAGGAAGGCGGTGAGATTTGGCATCGCGTTGGTGCTGGAGACAGGGTGAGAACAAGGAAACACGAAAGTTATCTGCAGATGCATAGTTCTTATTATGGGGGTGGTGAGGTATGGGGGTGGTGGGTGGGTGGTGTGCAGGCATGTGTACATCTGGTATTAAGGAGCTAACATTCCAGGCTCTTCAGCCAATAAAAAAAAGAAAGAAAAGAAAAGAAAAGAAAAGCCACCAATGATGCATGCACAAGGGACCAGTCCCTATTTGACAATGGTTAGTTCCATGCCCCTGGTGGGTTCCACGGAGGGATAGAAGCTGCCACTTTCAATAGCTACCACAGAGGAGAAAGGAGGAAGGATCCCCTGTTATCATTCCCCTGGCATGGGGAAACATTTTTGGCTTAAAAAGAGGCTTTGTTCGGCCACCAATTACACCTGCTTTTGAAAATGCTTTTGCTTTCATTTGATTAGGACTTAAAAGTGCGGCTTAATATTTCTGTCTTGCCTGGAACTGTGATTTTCCTCTCTCGGCTCCAAATGAGTCTGAAAATTCCAGCAGTTTCCCCGATTCCTGCTTCGCTCAGGGGATTTGGGGCTGAGTGAATAAGCCCGCCCTCTACAGGGCGGTTCTTGTAAGTGAGAACCTCTCAATTGAGTCCTCCAGAAGATAAGCTTTTGAGCAACAGCGGCAAGCTAGAGGCAGGGAGAGATTGCCCTAAAACACACATCTCACGCCATCGCTTCCTCAGACACCCGGTGCCCAGTGGGTACAAGTGTTGGCATCACACCAGTGCGGTTCCACGCCCAACCTACATGAACCCTCTGAGGCACAGCTCCTGTTTCTCTTTGCCAGACGGTCTGCTCCAGGCACATCTGGGCACGTGGAGCCATCACATAGCTCTAGGCCGGGTCTCTGCTCTGCCCTTGGCTTTGACATTCATCCCTTTTCCATCCCTGCCCTGGGACCTTCTCCTCACAGCTCAGCAGCGCCAGGGCCATAAACCTCCCCTGACCAACCAGGGCAAATGCATTCAGGGTACGGAGCTGGCCCCTCAGGG
The DNA here is from genome assembly GCA_004027205.1 of Ctenodactylus gundi. Lineage (NCBI taxonomy): Eukaryota > Metazoa > Chordata > Mammalia > Rodentia > Ctenodactylidae > Ctenodactylus > Ctenodactylus gundi. The sequence goes on along the minus strand of PVKB01000543.1, from coordinate 197,138 downwards.
TGCACTACACATTTCTCTTCTTGGCTTCCTAAATATGAATATGTTCATTTGCAATGTATACACGCCTGGATTCCTTATTAGCCCACATACATATCTTAAGTGCATTAATTGTGTCTTACTCAAGTTTATATCTGTACATCCTAACACAGAGACTTGCACACATGAGATGCTGAAAATGCTGATTAACATTGTTAACCTTCCCTGGTACTTTGAGTTCCAGGCTCAGAATCACGAGTCAACCATTATCATGCAATATTTGATATAACTGCATAGTCGAAAGAGAAGGGACAATGGAAGGTAGCAGAAATCTTAATGGGTTTTTGTTCCCAAGCCCTCTTCCCCAGTGGCAAGGAGTTTCCCAAGGTCACAAAATCAGCAATGCAATTGGCTAGATTCAGGAAAGTGACTCTCCTTTGAGGTGAAAGGGCGGCTTCTACTTTGTCCTCTGAAGACCTATTTGTAAAGTGACACTGTTTATAGCTTGTCTGTCCCTGCCTGCCCCAAGAGATTGTAGAAATATATTAAATGATGGAAGAGGTGAGCTTTTATGACCCACGCAGCTGCCACACTGTGTGTGTCATCTCCTCTTCTGGGCAGGTATCTTTATGGATACAAAGCGTTCCAGAAGTTGTACTCTCCACAGGATTGTAGGTCATGGCCATAATCTAAGTAACACGGTTTGAGATTACTCCCATTACAGTCCAGGACAAATGCTTTGATATGTGCCCGATTTCTTTAGAGGAATGATTTTCGCTGTTACAGCTTAATGTCTGGTCCCCTTGAGGGGAGAACTTCTGGAGAATCTGGAGGAACAGAAAGTGGGACAGTATGTGAGGGGCTGCGTCCTCCCTCCACACCAGGAGGCTTCTCTGTGGGACCTCACTTCCTGCGGGGGAAACATGAGGCCCCGCCTTGGCTCGATGCATGGAATCCCACTGGACTGGTTCTGTTTCTTCGGCCAAAATTCACTGACACATTCCAAACAGCCTCCTTTACTGAATTCCTTCCAAAGTCCCAGTCACCCTGCCTTCCGTGTGAAGAGTGGTAGCAGCTCAACTATTACTATACTAGCTTGGGGCACCATCTATGGTGAGTCCCTAAACCTCACTCATCACTGAGGAAACGGTCCCTTACCCGTGTCTCCTGGGAAGCCCCTAACCTGAAAGTGTTACCTATTTTGTCCTTAGGATCCTACTGGATACAGAGAGTGTGACTGTCTGCAAACGTCATATGAGGCTTTCAGTCCTGGCTCCAGCACTGCTCTATGGTTGGGGACAGGACACTTCCCTTCTGTGCAGGATGGGAATGCAGCAAGGCCGCCAGGAAGCACCCCCAGAGTGTCAGAGATGGGGGTGTAAGGAAGGCACCCTTGAAGGCCTGGCCTCACAGTAGGAACTGGAGAAATCCACCTCCCTCCTTTCCATCCCAATTGCCCCAGCCCCAACACTTCCTTCTGTCTGGAACAATGGGAGGCTTCCGATAATTTTAAATGCTCTTGCCCTTTGCATGAGTCAGAAACAAGTAACAAAACCAAGTGATAAATTCACCTGGGCCACAGACAGCAGCCTTTTTGTGCTTGTCAATAAAATGTTTAAAATACGACTTGATTTGCTTTCGCTTTAAAGAAGGTTATTAACTTGCTTAGATCCACCGGAGGAACAGAGGTGTGGGCTCCCCATTACTCACCGGGGTTTTAATCAGCATCCAGGGCTCAGCCAGCCACCGCAGTGGGGGCAGAAATGGCTCGGGGAGCTGTTTGGGTGACTGGGGGTGGTGACAGGGCTTCTCGGTGCAGACATTGATGAATAGGAGACTTCATCTGTAGCCCCGGGTCCTCAGCTCGGCTGCTTGTTTTAATTGTTACCAGCCTCTAATCTCCTTCATGTTCTGAGATTCCAGGTCTCAGCTTACAAAAGGAAGAGGAAGCCCTCAGGAACCCAGCCAGACCGATGCAGTCAGCAGTGTGAAGAGCTATCCTCTGCCCTGGAACCCAGCACAAAGCCACTGTTAGGCCCAGCACTGCAAGAATTCTAACACTAGAGGTTCCTTCTCCTTAGTGAATTCCCAGGATGCTCTTTGAAAATGGAAATGCCAAGATTCTCCCCTGACAATCAAATAAACAACAAAAAGGAAGTTAACAGCCCAGGTACAATCTGAGTCAACAGAGAGTCAAATTCAACACGGGTGGGGGTATTTTTTTTTGTAAAAATTGGTCCAAAAAAAAATCAAGATTCTACCTTAAATCCTCTTCGACACATCCTCCACTGCAGCTCCAGTTCCCTCACCTTTCAACCTGGCCCAGCTGTGTAACCAGCACCTTTTGATATATTTTATGGATATAAAGCATTCCTTAAGATATATGTTCTACACAATTGCAGATCGGGGTCAAGATCTAGGTCATACAGTGTTCTCTGCCCCCTGAGGAGTTCTAAGTTTAAGATGTATCTTGATTAAACAAAAGACTAGTGGCTGCTTTATGTGTTCATTCATTCATTCCCTTAAGTGACCCTCCCTCTGCTGTGGCTGATCACCGTGGTGTGCCTGGTGTGGATGGTGGAGAAACCATCAGAATGGGAATATTCTTTAGAAGTTATTTCTCTCAGACAGCGTGTGATGAAATAGCTCCAGCCCCATCCCAGTGGCCACTGGTCACAGAAGTGCAGACAGCTCTTCCCCGGACCCTCATACTGTCACATCCTTCCCAGCCCTTCCCCACTTTGTCCCCTTCCCAGGGCCCGAGTCTTCCACATGTAAGAACATTACCAAGAGGCTGGACATGCTATTCATAGTCCATTATTCATGAAGCTTGTATGACGGACCTGTGCACTAGCTTACTTCCCATTTTGGTCTCCTCCCTGCCCCATGGAAACCACGTTAACCTGCTCCATAGACTTGTCACAAGATATACACGAATGGTTTCTCATGCTACCAGGAACAGAGCAAGCATGCAACAAATACAAGACCTTTTGACATTCCTAAATTTTCTGGGTATCTGAAGGAGTTAAAGACATACTACAGTGACGCAAGCATCCCCATGATTATTGCCACACAACACACAATGGATAAATCTTGAAGGCAGCCAACACATCCATCAACAGATGTGTGGTTGAAGAAAACAGAGCATGACACACTATGCAGTATCACTCCGCCAGAAAGAAGGATAAATTTGAGTCATTTGTAGGGAAATAGACGCATCTTGTGAAATAAATCAGACACAGAAGGTAAAACATCACATGGTTTCTGTTACATGACAAACCCAAAATAATTCAAAGAGTAAAATTTTGAAAATAAATGATTAAAAACAACAAGAAGGTAGACTTTGCGGAGGTGAGAAGGGGATCCAGGAACTGGGGACCTTGGAGGGTAAACAGGAGAAGGGAAAAAAAAAAAGGATTAAGATGTGGTATGTATATGTTCCCAAGATGAATGTAATTATTATGTGTCACAAACACAATACAGAAAAAGTACAACTGTAGAAACATCAATTATTACTGTTGCCATAATCCCGTCTGTTTTGACGGCGTCTTCGCCATTTGTGACACACAGACTCAACCTACAAACACAAAGGTAACTCTACAAACCCTGCACTCACCTGGCCCACGCACCCCAGAAGCCGACTGGCATGAACCCTAAGAACAGCTTCTAGCTCCCTCCCGAGCAAAGGCCAAGAAATGCTGTTTAAGAAAACAAACTCAGCACTTCCTTGGCAGCAAATCACTGGCCCCTGGGGAACTACAGATGAGCCAGAGGAAGAGACAAACCAAGGCGAGTTCGAGTACCCACAGGTCTCGGCCGGGCACAGAGGATGCAAGCACGCTCCTCCCTTCTGCCTGTCTCTCCGAGCCTCGTTCACAGCCCTGACCTGCGCTCCTAAGAGAGGGAGAGACGCTGTTCTGGTTGTTCGGAGCCCTGTGCCTCCTCTGGGCCACGTTCACAGCTGGATGTGTTACCAAGCCTTAATGGTCCACATCCTTGAGTGGAACTCCCTCCGGCTTTCCACCTCCATTCCGTCAGCACATGCAGGCAGCTGGAAGCGGCAGGGGACCTCACGCGCCTCCAGGCTGAATCCACACTCCCCACCTAGCATATTACTACCATCCCGGGGAGTGTGGGGTGCTTATCCAGCTATTTAAAAAGCGGTACTTTGCCTCCCACTTAGATGCTGCTCTTTGCACTGTGGTACTTTCTGCACTCGGGAATCCTTAGGAGAGGAAGGCTGAGCACTGGGGCAGAAGTGAAGCTTGTCTTTGTTTGGGTTCTCCTGGAAGCAGATCCCCGAGACAATCATCTGAGCCCAAGATGTTCTTCTGAAAGTTCACTGACCGCCATAAGGAAAGTGGGGAGACCATGCAGGGGAAGGAAGGTTGCCAACAAAAAACACATTCACAAGCCAAGATCTGCAGTGGATGACTGAAGCTTGAAACTGCAGGAAAACATTGGTGTGAACCCGGTATTAGAGATCTGGGGTGTGCATCTACCAGATCCAGTCAGACAGAGCATGGGAGACGCTCCCAGGGGTGTTGAGCCCATGCACACCCAGCCTGCCTGCACATGGGCAGCGTGGCTTCCCAGACAAAGGCCAAGAGGCGGAGACGCAGGCAGTACAGCTGAAAGCCACTGGGAACACACTGAAAGGGAAAAGCGGAGCGGATATAAGCCGTGTCCACCACGGAACGTTTCTAGGTCTCTGGCCACAATGGCACCCTGACATCACAGGCCTTGCTTAGAAACTGAAGCTGCCATGGAGTTATATACCCAAGAATATCTCATCCATTTTCTGCTGAGTACTCTCGTCTTGGAGCTTTCCTAACATTGGGCAAGGCTGCAGAAGTCATGCAGGAGTCAGACGAGGGTGACAAATACTATGACATGGACAGGCACAGAGTCCAGGCTGAGATCTCAGCTCAGCCACTTATTAGCTGGACATCAATCACTTACCATCCTTGCTCCCCAGTTCCTCATTTGTGGAAAGACAAAGGCAATGAAAAGAGTGACTTCCACAGGAGGATATGGATGCTGCGTGGGTTTATATCTAAACTCTGTCTAACATCTAGTAAGCATTATGTTTCTCATACCATCTGGGAGACAGGTACCTGGAGGTCCCTGAGCTCCTCCAGCGATTCTCATGTTAAATTAATGCACATGGGAAAGTGCCTGATAAATTTGAGAAACATTTGTTGGGGTTATTACCTCATGTAAACCTCATGGCAATCCTTCAAGCTAAAGATTTCTGTTACATTTCTGCATACGTGGGCACTAAGTCTCAATGGCCATGTAGTCTGCCCGATTTGACCCTGCCTTCCAGTGTACCAAATGATATACAAGTTGTATAAGAGACCAATCAAAAGTCCCTTCCCTAATCATTCCCACCCTGCATAACTTCAGCAATAACCAATAAGAACAATTACATAAACATATTTTCCTAGATGATGAATTGGTTTGATAACTTCTTTTTAAAAATCTTCAGAAGCCCATTGAGGAATCCAGTCTTTCTCAGGGAACTAGCCCAAGGCAAATCCTCTCTTGTGTTTCTTAGGGTAATATATTTTTTTTTAATGGAAAAGCTCTAAATAAAAGGAACATCATGGAGGGAGAAATGGCAGAGCCACCACTTCAGAAATGTTTTCAAAGACACAGGCCCATAGTTTAATTCCCATCACATCTACTAAAGTTCAGCTTTTCCCAGAGCCTCAAGTGGTGAATACAAACACATTGTCTTCCCATGCAGTCCCAGGCATTTGGGCCTTGTCTCAGGGACTTACCTGTTACCAAGACAGAATACTCGACATCCACAACGTAAGAGAGGAAAGATTTATTTTAGCTCACAGTTTCAGAAGGTCTCACACAGCTCACTCACAAGCAGCTGGCAACCATGGAAGCTTATGGTCTAGTCGGAGAAAAGCTCTTCACCATATATCAGACAGAAAGCCAAGAGAGTGAAGCATCAGTCAGTCTCTGGAAACTAAGGCAAAGGCCAGAGCTTTCCCAGGAAAAGCTGTAAAACTGTTTCTTCCTTCCTTTACTCAATTCAAGCTGCCAGTGGTACCCCTGCCTCACCTCCTGGCCCACAAGTCAATAATACACAGCTGAAAGCTCTGGTCTGGGCACCCCCCAGTCTCAACAAGTTGGCACAACCCCTCCAGAAGCCCCAAGCATCTGCCCCTTCCAGCCAGACCCCACCTCCCAACAGCATACGACTCCACAGTTTCTCCACTACATCCAAATACATGAGGCTTTGGGAAGACATTTAAAAACCAAAACATAATAGGCATCCTTTCTCACCGCCACCCCCCTCCCGCGCCATCCTTCCCTGGCATAGTGCAAAACAGCCCTCTCTGCCTTCAGGATGTGTTACCTTTGCCAGAATTAAGCTTCCCTTGAGACGTCCCACTGGCAGAGGAGCCTGCTCAGGCATCCACACTGTTTCCTTGAGGTTCTGAGGTGTGCATAGCTTTCCGCGCCCAGAGCCAAAACACCTACATGTCATAGATTAGAGCTGAGCTTAATTAAGACCTGATCTCTATCAACATGCTTGCTGCTGGGTACCTGGAGGTCTCTCACCTCCTCCAGCAATCCTCCTGGAAGATAAATCACTTTGTATATTTTCTTTCCTTGCAAGACATTTATTTTGGATCAGAGAAACTTTGTAGAGTAATGAAAAGAGACCAGAATACACAGTGGGATCAACCTAGATTTAAATTCTGTAATTTACTGACTCTGATCTTGGTTGACTTGCTGAACTTCTCTGATCTTCCAAAATTCCTTGCATTTAATGTGAGAAGAAAATCATAACTGAGATGTATAATGCCCTTCCATGGAGGCTAAATTGTAAATATATCTGGGACTAGAGCTCAGAATGCAGGAGAGCCTCATAGATAAGTGGCTACTTGACTAAGATACAACTCATTAAACTGTTAATAGGCAGGTGGGTGCTTTGTTGAGATTATAGTGGGAGACATGGTCGCTATCAACAAGGACTTCTCTTCAAAATTCTCTAAAACTAGCTATTGGAAATTGTTCACACATTACCTTGTATCTCTAGGCTGAGAAACTTTATTTTATTTTATTATTTTACTTTTGTAGTACTGGGGATTGAACCTGGGTCCTTTTTAATTTGATACAAAATCTCACTGAATCACTTAGTTGCCCAGGATGGGCTCAAATTTGTGATTCTCCTACCCAGAATACTGGTATTACAGGCTTGGGCCACCCAATCTGACTAGAAACTAATTTTAAATTAGCCTTCACTTTCTAGTGTCTTCACTGACCTGAGCTACTTCAGAAGGGCCTCAGCCAAGAATCCTGTTTTTGAAGCTGTGTTGGAAAATTTCCATTGCAAACAAGGGGGCTGGCTTGAGATCAGGACTCTTTTTTTTTTTCCCCTCCTAATTCCAATATCTCTGGGTTAGATCCATTTTAAAATTGGTGCAGTGCCTTGGGTGTTCATATTCAGGTGTGTTTCCCCATCCAGCCACAGGAGCAGGCTTCCTGACAGCCACATTTGCACTCAGCAAGTAACCAGAGATCAGATCAGGGACCAACCTTCCCTCCAGTCTTGGAAACGGATTTTTCTCTCCGAGGAATTTGCAATTGAGCCTTCAACTGAGACAGGAAGACTGTGGAAGTCATCCTGTGTTCCTGGCATAAGAAAAGAAGAATGCAAAACATAAAAGAAGTGGAGAAGAGAATTAATGATATACACAGTAGCCACAGATGAGAGAGAAGTACAACAGGTCTTGCTCCTTTCCCCAGCTCCTAAAAATTCCAGACTCTCTGAGGTACACGTTCTAGATTTCCATGACATTCTCTGGCACCTTTCACCCTTTATTTTGTCTTCCCTTATTTTGCTTCAACTGTGGTGACTCCTCAGAGACTATGGGACCCCAAAAATGACTCATGTATTCAACCATGGATCTCATTTCAGTCCCATCGCTGGATGGCTCTTTGTGACACCCATTCACCCAACAAACATTTGTCCAGCACCTTTGGTCAGCCAGGTCCTAAACTAAGTTTAAGAAATGCAGAGATGAATACCACTCATCCTCAGAACAAAAGTCACCCTCAAGAGGGTCGGAGAGTGACAGCCATATTAGAAAGAGGTGGCGTGTACAGTAGAGAGTAATTTGAGCCTCTGTAGCTGAGTTATCCACATGCAGTTCCTGAATCCACAGCCCCCTAATTTGGCCAAGTTACCCATCCTCTTTAAGCCTCAGCTTCCTCACCTCTAAAATGGACACAAAAAGAACGGGCTGTCCACGAGATTAAGTGAGTGAAGCCAATGAACACACTTAGAACAGTGTCCAACACGCACTACATGGTTAATAAGTGTTAGCTTGAAAAAGGAGCCTTAAGCTCTTAGGCCCTGTCTCTTGAAAGAAAGGTGTCTAGGTACCCTTGTAACAGATAAATAGGATGACTGGCTTTTTTCTCTGACCAGCGTTTATCACATCTTAGATGCTGTCACCACACGAAGAAAATTGAGAATGATAACGCAAGTCCTTCAAGCACAAGTGCCTGGGAAACAGAAAACAGTACAGTGGAATATGGGAGCTTGAAGGCTGGAGCAAGAGAAGTTTTCCAGAGCTCAGCTCCAAGGATGTCATGCTGAGTCTCACTGTCATGCTGTGTTCAGCTTAGAGGAGAAATGTAGTACCAGCCACAGCTGGGCAGAAACCAAAGCCTCAGTGCACCATGGCAAAGGCAAGGGATGTAACTTGGTGAGAGGCTGTGAGTTACACGAATGGCAGAGCCTCCACTTCAAAGATATGCAGAGAAACACGGTCCCAGACAAGCTCAGAAGATGCTGGGCTTTATAATGAGACCTCACAGTACCACTGGACACGTCAGCTGGCCTGGGGAGGGAACAGATCTGGAAACCCACTGTTGAGGCTGAGAGAGGTCGAGAGAATCCATCAGAGCCCAGAAAGTCTCTGGAGGAGAACAAAGAGAACACGTGGTACAATTAACGTCCCCAACAGAGTTTCCCACTGCTGGGAATAAACAGGCCAGCCTGCTGGAGTTTGTTAACACGGCATTTGGGGTAAGCCTTAAAGGCATGAAATTCCTCTTTCACTACCTCGCCATCGATAATTCAGGACCTGTGTGTTTTTGGTAACTGAATCATGTGGCCTCATCAGAAAAACTTTTGAAGTTAGAGCAAATACTCTAGCTGCACTTCTCAGTACTTTGGTAGAGGCCACATGATTTCCCAAGAGGCGGAGACCACACAAACTCCTGATATTGCTTCTTTGACTGCTGGCTACAGCTCCTGTCAGCCACAATAACCCAGGCTGCTGGCATCCCAGGTTCCAGTGGCCTGAAATTTTTTTCCCCTACAGGACAGATGGTGGTAATGATAACATTGATAGTGACACTAACATTTCTAGGTACTTACTATGTGTAAGGTATAATGTGGAGCTCTTTGTTTTTAACTTCCAATTCTCAACTATCTCTGAAGGTGTTACTATTGTCTCTGCTACTCAAATGGGGACACTGAGACTTCAAGACAGTCCTATTAACTGTTGTTACAAGGGGTAACCAAAATATATGGTGAACTTTTAAAAATCACAATCAAAGACACATTGCCATAATCTCCCTCAAAATATCCCCATGCTTCTAATCCTCTTATCTCTTCATTCTTGCCACTCTTGGAAGCAGTTCTGGGAGTCTTCTTTCCTGAGTGTCGTTACGGTGAGCTGGCCAGTGCCATCAGCCATTGGAAAGGCAGGCTCATAAACGCATGATGTTGTGTGCTCATCCACCTTATTCACTCAACCTGGTACCATGTGACTTCCAACTCCTCCCTCGTGTCATAATGACCATGAAAGATAAACATTTTGAATGGACTAAGGACATCAAGGCAGCCATGACAATACACCAAACACCTTCACCAAAGAGGATCCCCAGGACTGCTTCAGGAAGTAGCAAGAGCCCTTGGATGAGTGTGTTCAAACAAAGCGAGGAGGAGCGTTTTGAGGGAAAATTAATGGTAATATATCTCTTACCAAACAGAAAAAAATTTTTATGTAAGCATTCAGTGTATTTTCTGGTCACACCTCACACTTTACAACCCTAAAACTTAACATATGTGACAACCACTCTTTTTGCAACTCTCATAGATTCCATCAGCCAGAATTTACATGGGGCAGAGAAGGGATAATTTCTGTTCACTTCATCCACCTGGGGGCTCACTGGGGAGGACTGGAGTGGCTGAGCTCAAGTGGTTCAGACAGAGACACTTGGAGGTATCTTTGCTCACATTTGACACTTGGGTGACGTCATGTGAAGGCTCAGCTCAGCTGTAGCTCCCAACTACAGCGACAACATGTAGCCTCTGCTATGAGGTTTCTCACACATAACAACCCCCCAGAAGGCCAACAGCAGCTGTGTGGCTTTGGAGGAACCCACTTAGAAACTTAGTAAGCTATGCCTTACTGTTTTGAGTCTGCCAAGAACCAGCAGTAGGGAACAGAGAGTCCAACCTCAAAGGAAATATCCAAGAAGCAGAAATCTTTCTCTTAACCCTACACAGACAGGTTAAACTCTTGCATATAATCATACTCATAAGAAGAAGTACAAGAGCCAAGACTCCACTGCAGGCTCTGCAGACCCAAAGGGTTTTTTCTTAACCAATCCTGAACCTGCTGTGCAGGTACCAGAGGTGGGAAAGAAAACTTGGTGGATGTTTACATTTTAAATTTGTACTAGAGCTAAAGATGCCCTGCCACTAATCCCTCTCCCAATGCTGCCCTCATTTTGAACACATTTATTGTATCACTTTTGCCACTTTCCTTTCCTTCAGTTTTTTGTTTGTTTGTTTGGTTGGTTGGTTGGTTGGTTGGTATTTTTGTTTTGTTTTGTTTTTTCAGTACTGGGCATTGAACCCGTGGCCCTTGTATGGAGCTATAAGCTCAGCTCCTTTTTGTTTGTTTGTTTGTTTGTTTGTTTGTTTGTTTGTTTGTTTGTTTTGTTGAGACAGGATGTTACTAAGTTGCTAAGTGGCCCAAGCTGGGCTCGAACTTGCCATCCTCTTGTCTTAGCTTCCCAGAGTACCAAAAAAATAGGTCCACACCACTAGGCCCAGCATCTTGCCACTTCTAATGCAGTTCTAGAAGATTGCTCTCATGAGTGTCTTTACAGATGTGATCAGAAATATGGCAAATGCCGCTGCCCCGTACCATCCAATGAAAAATCAGGCTTGGAAAGACGTGACATCCACCTTATTCACTGGCGCACTGTCAGACTTCCGGCTCTTCTCCAAAATCAAAATGACCATGAAAGGTCAACATTTTGAAAGGATTCAGGACATGGGGGCAGCCACAACAGTATAACTGCAAACACTTCAGAACAACAACAACGGCCTTAGCGTCTGAAGGGTGGGAAAATATTTTGAGGACAATCAACAACCATACATCTTTTGTTATAATGATGTCCTTATTTCAACACGCATTGTATTTCTTATTCACACCTCACAGGTTACATGGTCATGGTGCTCAGGATTTCAGAGCTCTTGACCTCAGTTTCTTGAAGTGACAGAGGAAGTTTCTTCCAGGCTGTCAGAAGAGCTGCCACCGTGTTGTCAGCACCTGTTAAAGGCCCACATGGCGAGGTTAGGTCCAAGACCTGAGCTTGAACCCAACTTCCTTCTCCTGTGACTTGATCTGTGTGGCCCTTCAGCCTACCTCAGAGCATCACCACACATATGAACCAAGGTAATTCACACAAGCATTTCACGAACCATGGCTCTATTTTTTTACATATGAAGATGTCAAAGGTAAATATGTCGGGTTTTTTTTCTTTTTCTCTCCATTTTTTTAGTATGCATTTGTGATACACAATGGTTACATTAAACCTGAGAATTCTGTGTACATACACATCACATCAACTGCACAGTCTCTTTCCCACACCCTTTCTTGCCCTCCTCCTCCCTCCCTCATCTTCGTGACTCCCCAACATCTTGCTTGTTTGACTCTATTATTTATTTATATCCCAGGTTTCTCATATTGGAAAGACCACGTGATAGTTAATCTTCTGAGTCTGATTCACTTCATTAAGCATAATGGTCTCAAATTGTATCCATTTACCTACAAATGACTCAAATCTATCTGTCTTTATGGCAGAGTAGTACTCCGTGGTGTATATATATCTCAATTTCTTTACCCATTGGTCTATTGATGGATACTTCATCATCTTCCATGATTTAGCTATGATTAGTTTGCTGCTATAAACATGGGAATGCATTTATCTCTATTATAAGGTGCTTTCTACTCTTCTGGAAAGATACCCAAAGAGGTATCATTGGGTCAAATGGAATATCTATTTTCAGTTTTATGAGGAATCTCCATACTGCTTTCCATAATGGGTTCTTCTTGTATATCGCACCTCTACACTTCTAAAAAGATATGTTGTTCTTCAAAGCTTCTCACAGAAGAAGAAAGAGCTGAATAGTCAGTGACCCATTGGAATGAGAAAGACAAGACACAGCAGATTGTGTGTAAGTGTGTGTAGTGGGAGTGGGAGAGTACAGGGGACTGAGCCCAAGGCCTTCACACTGAGCCACACCTCTAGCCCATTGTTTTTATTTTTGATTTGAGACAGAGTCTCACTAAGCCACTAACTCGGCCAAGCTGGTCTCAAACTTGCAATCCTCCTGTCTTAGCCTCCCAGAATGCTAAAGTCATCGGCCTGCTCCACCACAGCCCTGAAAAATTCTTGGCTGTAAGGAGCTAATGCAAGGCAGGTATTCCTACTCATGCCTTCTGACAGACGAAGCATCTGAGTAAAAGGAGGTGCAACAACCAAGCCAGCATCACACAGCTTCTATCTGTACATGGAAAACCCAAGCTCTTTGCTTTGAGCTACCCTTCCAGTTTGGGTATCAATTTGCTATTGAGTAGTTTTCTTAAGAATTTTAGCCATATCATCTTTCTTTGTCCATGCATTTTTTCTCGTGCATGCCTCCACTCTGGTTGAACACTCCCATGACAAATCGCATATCTAATTAGGGCCGGTGAGATGAAGAGGGACGCGGTGATGTTTGCCATCAGCGTCCAAGGTCAGACGCGGTCAGGCCTGGAGACCTTGATGAGCCACCACCCCTGATCAAGCTGACAGGGTCAGTCACACTCACCCTCTTCATTCTTATTAGGATAATTTTACACTTCCCGTGCTCGACAATTGAACAATGATTACTTTGCTAAATACTACATGAGTTTTGACAAAACAAACCCCCGAGGAATCAAAATAAGTAATTTCTATTCAGCAGAAATCATTCTCAGATTAGGCTGCGTGCAATATTATGCAACCCAATTATCTCAATATGCAGACATGTATAATAAATAAAGAGTGCACACCATCTCGCCTGAGCTGGGGTGGGGCGTGAGGAGGGGGTGGCAGCGTGTCTCACAAGGGGCCATCAATCTTCTGCCCATACAGGGGGGTGTAGGAGGATGGTCACCTTCATTGTCACAATGAGGAAGTCTTCTGGAAATGGCCTTCCAGCTCCATGCATGGAATAGAGATGTGTTCTCTCCTTTTATTTCCGTGTTTAACGCCAGCCACATTTGTTGGACCTTACATTTGTGTCCGCCATGGCTGTGGGAATGGGAGATGAACTCAACGCAAGCCCTGCCTTGAGGGGTTATGTTGAAATTTAAATGTGTTGTCCTGGGTAAAGCACAACGCACCAAATCTGCTTTGTAGCAAAGGGAACTCGATGGCACAGCTGGCACCATCTTCTCCTCCGCCGGGATGTCGTAACTGACACCAGCCACTTGCCATCCTCATTCATTCGTTCATTGTCAAGTTCACTGTTTATCAGACTCCTCTGTGAGCCCATGAGCACTGTGGGTGCAACGGTAGCAGGAAGTGAGCTGAGCACCTGTCCTCTTAGAGCTGAAGTCAGTGGGAGAGACAGTCATCAGTCACACTGACACATGGGGACATGCAGCTGTGACAGAGAGGCATGCTGAAGAGGAGAAGAACTTTTACTCAAAAAGCCCCAGATAGCCTTCCCACAAGGAGCCGTCTCTAAGCCCAGTGTTAAAGGGTCAGCAGACAGAGCGGAACAAGGAAGGGGACTTGGAGATAGGAAAAACTGGAGGTCAGGAAGGGGTGACAAGTAAAAGAGGCTAAGATGCAGTATGCATGTGCACCAATTCCCCAGGCTGAACCTAACCACTTTGTATCACAAACATGTGCTAATATAAGTCATAGTTACGGGGAGGAAAGAGGGTAACTGTAAAGGGAATGGATAAAGGCAGAGGCCTGCTTCAGTCTTCTGTCTGATCTGCTGTAACAAAACATCTTACAATACAACGAAACAACAAAATTGTACTGGTTGCAGTTACCGGAAGATCAAGGCACTGGCTGATGGCCTATCAAGCAAGCCTCACATTCTGGTTCCGAGATAGCCAGCTTCTTACACAGTGGAAGGGGTGAGGGGGTTCTCCAGGGCGCTAATCCCCTTCATGACTTCCCATAGCCCTCATTCCAAACTGAGCATTAGGTTTCCACACGAGGCTTTTGGAATGACGCAAATATTCAGTCCATAGCAAGAGATGGTCTCGATTTATTTTAGGATAACAAGAAGGAAAATGCTAAGATTGCCCCTTGCTTTCTTGACGGAGAAACTGGAACTTGGAGACAAAATGTACCTGTTTGTAACAATGAAGCTAGGATACGAACACAGAGCTGGAGCCAGCACAGGGCTGGGTGTACACTGCAGCTTCTCTCTGACAGACGTGGATCCCTCCCCCAATGCTCTTGGAAATGACTGTCTACTGCTTAAATGAGAAATCATGGGTGGTGGTGGGGGGGGAATAAAAGGAATCCAGGCTTCCCCAGCAGTAATCAAGGTTGAACCCAGCCCTGCACATTGAGGACACTGCTTTTTCAGTCCACACTCAGCATCCATGAGTCATCTGGTGTCCCCTCTTCCTGGAGATTTACCCACTGCCCTCCATGCCAAGACAGGAGCAAGCACAAAGGGTTCTATGAAAAAAAAAAAAAATGCCCAATAAGCGTGGGAGGAAATGGGGCAGTATACAGCCCTCCTGGATCGCCTGAGAGATGCCTGCCCTTCCAATGGCCTTGGCTCTGAGTACGCTTCACAGCATCTCCAGTTCTATTTTTCTAAATAAAGGCTAAGGCCAAGTTTGAGCCCCTGGGTTATTTATTAGGCAAAGCGAGGCATTCAAGGTTCCAGTCAGTGAGCAAAGAGACTGCAGTGAGGACCTGATCCTGATTAGATGTGCTCAGAGGAGGCCTTGTAAAACAGGAGCTTGGCGCTGTAATGGAACTAGTGGTTCCAAGCAGAGCCAAGACATTAGCAGTGAAGGAGAAAGGGCATTAGCCCAGCCAACATTATCTTTACAGAAAGAGGCCCCTGAGATCCCACCTGCATTGTTTATGGTTTTTAGATGCCCATCTCAGCTCCACAAGATCTGAGTCACCCAGAGAAACAAAACAAGAAAAATAACTTTTTGTAAACCAGGAGAAAGCTAACACAGGAAGTAGGAAAACAGATGCAGTCACTGATAATGCTATGCACACAAAAACACACAACAGAAGTTCTGTGCACTTACAGGAAAGATGGCTAACAATTGGCTTTGGGCTTCCTGGCAGCCAAAGCAAAGGGAGATACTCTTTCCAGAAATTTTTTAAAATTACCCTGCTGGTTGGATAAGGTATACATATCCCTAACACTAAATCTTGAGGACATTTTGTCCTGATAAGAACTTTGTTATACAGTCTCAACAGCATCTTATTATGAACCTACTAACTGGCTTTGACTCTAGAATTCACTACTTTAATGCTGTTGTCTCACAACAAAACTTCCGGGGGAAAAAAAACCAGTACAATTATTTAGAAGGAGCCCAAGCAAGGCAAGCCAGGTACAGGGAGCCCTGTTCTGCCTTTAGTTAGAATTCGGACTATAGTCTGCAGAAAGCAGGTTTCTATCACTGGATCATAGGGAACCATTGTGATCCGAAGCGAATTCATGCCCTGCCTTGGTGACTGGTTTGAGGTTATTCACACTACAGACTCTGAGGAGCCTCTCTGGTCCCACTTTTTGCACACATATTAGAGCACCTGATTTTTTTTTTTTTTTTTTTTTTTTTTTTTTTTTTGCTTAGATCCATAGCACATGTTCTGGGGATGGCTGGCACATAAAAATGCTTCTTAGGTGTCTAGCATCTGGCATTATTGTATATCCCATTATGTCATGTAATCTTTTATTGTCCCTGTGAGATGAGCCAAATGCCACACTTTTTGTAGAAAAGTAAAAGCAGAGAAGGGTATTGCTCTGTCACAGGCCACGGAAACAATGGAGGCCTGCTTCTCTGCTTTCTATGGGCTGAGAAAGCTGCCAATTACACTCCCAGAACTCCTAGATAATACTTAGTCCCTTCCACAGCTGTTGTTGATTGGCTCATGGCTAGGCATGTGATCCTAAGCAAAGACTTACTACTCTCCCTGAAATTAATGCTGAGTAAAGAAAGTAAAGGGCAAATTCTAGTTGCTGGCTACCAGCATCCAATGTGCCCACCATGGAGTGATTTCTCATGGAGAAAAATGAAAGGAGACCCAGAGAGACAAAGTCACATTCGAGTCCTAGAATTATTCTGAAATCACACGCACTCTTAGAATTTTCACTGGTACAAATCTCTGAATTTCCTTTTGGCCAGTGGATTCGGGTTTCTGCTACAAATAAATCCACCTTCAACAAATGGAGCACTCATGTATTTGATTTTGTGTGTGTGTGTGTGTGTGTGTGTGTGTGCGTGTGTGTGTGCATGTGTGTGTGATAAATCTGCACCTGAAACCCACATGATAAGATTGGCCATAAAGTCCATTTGCCTAAATATCACAGCTTGTAATGGAACTAGACACAGAACTAGGGAGAGTAATAATAAAAGTGAAGGGAAAAAAAAGACATTTAAAGTAGAATCTGAAATCCCCAAAGAACTTGGTTTAGTCGGGAAATGCTGACATAAGCCAAACCACAAAAGCGCAAATGGCCCCACTATAATTAGTTTACCTTTCAATTTTATCTGAATTCACCTCCTGAGGACTTGGGCTGAGTATTCCGAGAGGAACATAGTCTTAGCCACTGGTGTCATTGCTAGAGTCCCTGCAGAGGTCCTATTGGCTCTGCTAAAGTCATTCTGTATAACCCCAGAGCAGCTTAGGAGATTGCTAACAGCTGTATGGAATTCCCTTTTGGACCCCAAACTCTGGATCACATTCACGGGGAGATCCTGTCAGCAGACTTCGAAACACTCCAGGTGCAGGGATGTTTAATGCGTGCAGAGCTCAGAGCTAGTGGGGCATTTGCTAATGGAGCGAGAGGAGATCGGTGTGCAAAGCAAACCTGAATCCAGCATATTGCTGCTGGTTGCTTATATGGAACTCCCAAGAAACACCCAAGCTGGATGCATGTGAGCAATACACAGACCCACACACAACCCACACAAAGAATGAAAAGACAGAAAGGAAAATCCACGCTAAGCATTCACAGTGCAGCTCCTGATTGACTTGCTAGCATCCCCCATAGTCACTGATTCCAGCAACTGGGTCTCTGCACAGCTCTTAGCTTCTTTCTTAGGACAAAGATGAGAAAAAGGAAATGCTAGCTCTCCTTTGTCTTTGAGGTTGTTGTGAAATAAAATTATAGAAGGATAGGAAAATGCCCTGGCTGTATACGACAGCGTAGGGGATCGTCTACCATCATCTGGTCCACACGTTGGCACCTTGTAAAACCATGCAGGGCAAACATTGCTAATGAGAGCCTCTCTGCATTGGCGAAGAGTCAAGATTCCCATTCTGGCCGTTCTCCTCTTGCTCCCAATCTTATTAACTTAGTCCACATCTGTGTACATGTTTGTAAAAATCATTTTGATCCTCCCAGTTTCTTTATCTGGAATATGGGCTGTTGGACCAGATGCCCTCAAAAGAACAGTCCAGCTGTAGATATTCAATAATTGTATCTGTGAGAGGGAAAAGACCTCCAAGGGTCGATTGGTCCAATCCTATATATTTTGACTTCAAAAGATTAATACAGCTTCTGAGCCCAGGATATAGATTTTAGAATCAGATAAAACAGAAATAGAGTCATTTCTTCCAATTCAGAGATGGATGCAATTAGACAAATCAGACCCCCGTTCAGATCACCATTTCTTCATCTTAAAAATGGAATGATAATAGAATTGAGAGATCTCTTGGCCATTGTGAGCATTTAGTAAGGTACAGCATGTAGGACTCTGGCAGTGATATCAGTGGCTAAGACTTTGTTCCTCTTGGCAGAGGTAAGCATCTAGAAGTGCAGCCTTAGTACTCCTATTCATGAGTGACATGTATCCCAAGCTGAGAAGGATGTAGGAAGCAGGGAAGGCTTCTCACTTTGACACAAGCAATAGCGAAGAGACTACAGAAAACTGTCCTCTTTAGCAAAAGTACGGTGATATTGCCTCTCATTTCTTCCCCCAGAAACCCCACAGCGCTCGCCATAGAATGAGAGGTAATAAAGAACTGCATCTATAGCCAAATTTCAGGACGCCAAGAATACCCTGAACCAGCAGAAACCTTTCTCAGGGCATGGAAAGGCCTGAAGTGTGATTGCCCATTGTATTGTGATTTAATGGCAAGCATATGCCCACCTCCCCCAAAAGCCAATAACCTCTGAAACAAAAATTGCACTACTAGGAGAGAAACACAATCTGAGAACAGATTTTTGATCAAAGGAGGTGAGCCGCAAAATGCTAGAGAGGGCAACTAATGCAGCATCAAGATGAGGGGCAAGGCACGGAAACCCCAACTTCACCCCCTTCACCTCAGTCAGGGTTAGTGTTTGTCTGGGAAAGACACGTACCATTCACCATGTCTTTTGGTTCTGGGCTTACATTCTGTAAACCTGTAAAGATTTCAGAGAAACCTAGTCCCCTTGTCCTCAGTAAGCCAAGTTCCAGAAAGGTAGAGAAAATGGTCCAATGCCACATAGCAAGTCATATATAAGAACTCTCCCTTCCAGGTGCCCAGTTGTGAGTTACTGGTATCAAACCATGCCTTTTCTACAAGCCTATAATCCAGCTCTCTGGGAGGGTAAGGCAGGAGAATCACAAGCGTGAGCCCAAGTTGCACAATTTACCAAGCTAGCGAGGCATCAAAATCAAACTAAAAAATGGGCTGGGGATATAGCTCAGTGCAAAGGCCCTAGGTTCAGTCTTTCGTACCAAAAAACAAAAACAACAACAAAAAATAAAGGCAAGGGAAATGCAAGATTATTCGGGGTCTCGGGCTTCCAGTAGACAATTGGGACTTGACAGCCATTCCCAAAAACCCACACCCCACAACCCCGAAGAGCAGTTCCAACAAAGAGCAAGGCCACCACTCTCTTGCATAATTACAGTCTCAGACACAGAGGTAGACATTCTGGAACCAAGACCTGGTCTCTACATGAACTTGGCCACATTACAAAGCCTTGTTTTTCTCAAATGAGAAACAGAAACAAGGGTGCCCCTCCCAGTTTTGAAGTATTACTGGATGATTAGTTAATCTGTAGCCCTCTCATGTGCCAGATCAATGTTTCCAAGGTCCCTTTAGATGTGTCTGAGTCCTGACCTTCTATTTAATGTAAGCCCATTTCTGACTCCCACCCTTCTTCACCCTTTTTCAATTTTCCCTGATATCCTGTGCTCTGAAGTTCTGATTAAATGAGAAGCCCCACATCTAAGTGTATTTGACAAATGAATCTATTTATTTTCATTTCTATTCTGCACGACGCACCCCAGTCTGCAACTATCTTCGTGATCATATCTGGTGAAGACTACCTGAAGGTACCTTTCTGATTGAGTCCCTTCATCTATATGCAGATTTGTGCTAAGCCAGTAAATAATTTGTAACAATTTGCATCGAGTTTATGGTTTCCCTAATCCAACCCTGATCATTTGTAAATTGTTTCTATTCATGTGCAGATCAACTGTAATAAGGTTGCTAATAAAAGAGTGGTTAATAAAATTTATAATGGGAAGACAAAGCATAATTTAGAGGCGGGAAATTTTTGACATAAGGGCTTTTCCAGGCTGTGGGCAAAAATAGATTAATGAAATTCTGTTTGTTCGGTTTCTTTTTTATTTTACATGCTAAGGAGTACCTGCTGGTGAAATGTGGTCTTGAATCCTGTTTCTTCCTTCTCGTCCTCATTGCTGGTCTTGAGTGATAGTATTTTCTTATGCCTTGAGAAACTTTTCTCCTAATGATACTGCCCCCCAGGAACTCGGTGTTGGAGGTTAAGAAGGACGTGAGTGGTTTATATGCATTTCTCTATTCAATTTTTCAGGAGCCATTATTTGGGTACTATGTGTGTCCCAGATACCCTGACAGGACTTGGAAATAGCCATGAGAGAAAAGTAGAGCTGACTTCATCCAGAAAAAAACCGAATTGACAGTACTCAGAACCTTCCGTGTATTTTTTTTCCATTAAAATTTCAAGGGTCTAGTACAAAGAATACAACTAGTAACTGCATACAGAATAAATAAAAATCAAAAGACTGAGGTGTGTCAATCATGCTAAAGCTATCAAACCCCGTCCCACCCACCTATGATGCTTGTGGCACTTTTAGGATAAGTAAAGACAAAGTCCATTTGGCTGAAAAGATTACAGAAGGTTTTACTGGGCCAAGCTGGGTGGTAAAGACCCGTAATCTCAGCACTCTGGAAAGCTGAGGTAGGAGGATCCTAAATTCAAGCCCAGCTTGTGCAACATAGTGAATTAGTGAGAGCCAATGTCAAAATCAAACGTAAAAACGGGCTGGGGATTTTGCTCAGGGTGAAGGCCCCAGGCTCAATCTCCAGTACCATCAAAAAAATTAATTAATTAGTCAAAGGACTTTATAGATGTAGCTACTCAAGTACAGCTTCAGATCACACCTGACACCACAAGAGTGTTTTCATAAAGTTTTATGAATTTTCCTTATTAATAAGTACTCAATAAGGTCAGAGACTCTGGACTCCACCACTTTGTGAGCTAGGGTGAGTATCCTAACAGGGTTAGTCCTGTTCTTAGTTAGCCAATGATAAGGCCATTATTCATCAAAGCTAAGTAACAATCTGCAGTCATGACTAGAAGGCAGCAAACTATCTCTAAATATTTAGGCCCGTATTGGCAAAGAACCATTCTCTTCCAGGTCTATTAAGGAGGTAAATTGAGAGATCAAGGAGAAAGTCTAAAATAGCAGATGATTCCATGAAAAGGAGACACTAAAACAAAGGAAGATGTGGCTCTTCTCACCCAAACAAAGTCCCTTTCTTTGTACTTTGAACATCTTTCCTCTCTTTTGGTCTGTTGTTGTTGCCTGCTTCCCAAAATTTTGTACTCTGTACTCCAGGAAAATTGTCCTCTCTATACCTGTCCTCCCAGTCTTCCAGTCCTCTTACAAAATCAGCTCAGTTCTTTCTTTCAAATTATCCTCCTTCAGTTCCACCCAAAAGGAAGGACAGAATCCCTCTTGGAGGAGAAGTCAAAGGGTGCGTGCTTAGAATAGAAAGCCACTGCCAGCGTGGGTCTAACATGTCAAACATTTCAGGGGACTCCAGCAATGTGGTCCCACATGGCAGCTGCCAAGGGCCTGTTGTAGAAAGATGACCTCAATTTCCCCTTCTGTCAGTCAGGCCATCTTCCCAAGCCCCACATCTAATTCAGAAGCCTTCTGTACACTTCAAATTCACCCTGCTTCACCCCCGGGGCTCAGGGATGGCAGCCAATGGTGTCCGTGACTGCCGCTCACTTTCAATACTTTTTATAGAATAAGGAGTGATTGAAAGTGGGAATTGCAGATCAAAAGGAGACAGTGAAATGTCATCAGCATTACATAATTTGTACTATCACTTGTCAACACTGATCCCCTTAATACCATCTCTGTGACAGATGAGCGAGACAGGATTGCAGAATACTAAGAAGCAAAAGAGAGGGATAAAAAGACAACCATGTTTGATTACCCTCTGCAGTCCAAAGGATTTGAAAGTCATGACACCGGTTATTACTACGGCCTATGGAGAGATGAACAGAAACTTAATCTATCTAATAAAATTGCCTTGAGAGATAAACTTAATCTAAACTTTCTTTCGGCTATCTCTCGGTATAATCTAATGGATTTTTCTCGGTCTCCATTGCAGCACAAGACAGCTGGGCGGAAGATAGACCCAACGCGTTAATTAATCCACTTCACACGTGTCGCAGCAATGTGGTGCGTGGAACAGAAGTCAGAGATTCTGAATGCATTGGGGTCCCTTATTTAATAGAATCCAACTGATGGGAAAATCACAGTCTTGGAGATGAAGAAGAGAGAGGAGCAGAACACCAGAGGATGTGGCTTGGACAACACCTGGAGGGGCATGATGAGGCACAGGAAGATCAGGGATGACCAACACCTCCTTTTAAGAATCTCAGACCATTGCTATGGAGATGTGCTTGGGAGCATAGAGGACTAAGGGTCACCATGCACCTGGTGTGGAGACGAACCCTAGGGAAACCACGGCTCATGTGACAGCCCTTCACAGAGCCTGGAGTCTAGTGCCAATGGTTGGTTTCAGAGGGTGTATGCCAGCTGCCAACTTCCTGAAAGGAAAGATCGGTTGGGAAAGGAGACACTACCAGGCCAAGCACATGAGTTCTGCCATAATGGGTGAACACACTTTTTTCAGGAAGAGCTTGGTCATCCTGAGTTCTCTAAGTGGCGTGTCAGATGCTGTCTGCCCTTTTGCAGGTTTTCAGGCAAGTGATAAAACCAGCAAGCACTCAACCTGGAGGATTAACCAGCCTTTGAATTATGTCTCAGGATCTCTGCCCTTGAGTCTGAGTGATTTCCTTGGCCTTTCTTCTCCAAATCCATTTCTTCCCTGAAGGCTGAAGAAGATGCTTAAAATGGAAGCCAATCTACTTTTAACGCCGGAGCCCCCAAGGAAGAAGTCGCATGGGATGTATGACAGCTGTCTGTATGCAAAGCTGATACCTTGCCTCCTCCCAGGTGGGTGGGCTGGGGGGGCACTACCTTCTGACCCTGCCCCTAAAATCTGTGTCCTCTTTTAACCTTTCTGCTTTTCTAACCTAGGCTTTTGTATAGAGGATGAACAAATTCATATTTATGCACATTTGATAAGCATCAGATGCTGTTTTAGGTAATTTGGGCTAACTCCATTATGTCTTTTGAGCAAAAGGAAAGAGGGTTCCTCTCAGGGGGGCAATGGCTTTCTCTGATATTTTTAATAAACCTGGTGCATGTTAGATGTAAATGTCCCATTTCCAGGTCTAATAATGAGAGAAGGAGGCGGGGAGGGAAAGAGAGAGAGAGGAAGAAGAGGAAGAGAGAGAGTGTGTTGATTACAAGGAGTGGGAGATTTAAATTCAGAAGCAGGTTGAAGCAAGGTACAGATCTGATCACCCAAGAGAAAAGGAAAGAGAAAGGGAAAGGGGGAAGAAGAAGGGAGAAGCAGAAGAGAGGAGAGGAGAGGAGAACAGGAGATGACGCCTGACGACCTCAATGAGCTGGGACTTGGAAATTAAAGGAAACAGCAAATGGCAAATAAATCATGTTACGCATGCAGTGCAAACCAATACTCCCAACGGCTCTCCATATAAAAATATTCAGAAAAGGCAACAATGCTCTCAACAAACAAATAGATAAAGAAAACTTGGTTATATACACAATGGAGTACTACACTGCCATAAAGAAAGATTTAAGTCACTTACAGGAAAATAGATGTCCCTGGAGACCCATTAGGCTCAGTGAAATAAATCAGCCAAAGAAGGCTAACTATTGTATGGTTTCTTTTATATGAGGAATCCAAAATATAAACAAAAGAGCAAAATAAAAGAGAGATGACAGGAAACAGGAAGTTAGATATTGTTGAGATGAGAAGAGGATCTGGGAAAATGAGAGGACTGGAGAAGAGAGAAATGAGAAAAGACTGGCATGTAACATGTATATGCACCAATCCCTCAGGTTAAATAGTATTACTACATACTGCACTAATAAAATAAGACTAACAAAAGTAATAAGCCAGGCCCAATAGTGTAGGCCTGTAATCACCACCCTTTGGGAGGCTGAAGCAGGAGGATCACAAGTTCAAACCCAGCCCAGAAAACTTAGTGACTTAGCAAGACCCCATTTCAAAATTAAAAATAAAAGTGGGTTGGCAATAGAGCTCAGTGTGAAGGCCCTGTGCTGTATCCTCAGTACTCCACACACACACACACACACACACACACACACACACACACACACACACACAGAATAATTTGGGGGAAAAAAATGTTTGGCTAGAAAAGTAAGTGAAATGTGAAAAAAAAAATCTCCTAAACACCCTACAGGGGACCCAGTGGATGAAACACAAGGAGAATGAAAGAAGTTCACCTTCTGGAAAGACAGGAGGGGGGTGGGGCTGTGTCCTCAGAGATTGCCCTAACATCAGCCTGCACTGACTCATGAACACTTTCCAACAATCTTCTAAAACATTTTTCTTTCATTACGTAGCTAAGAAAACTCATTCATTCTGTGTGCTCAGGGTTGATTTAATAACTAATGAGGTCCTCAGTGCTGGGTTACATCCATTTGTTTGTTTTTGTTTGCTTGTTTGGGTTTTTCGCAGACTCAACTTACCATCCAGTGAAGGAGGCAATCTCTACTCAGGAGAAGGAGGAGATTGCACGTGGGCGTGACCCCCACAGAGTGGGAGGCCCTGAATGTCATCTTTGGGAACTGACTCGGTCATTTTCCCTTCCCTGGGACACCCACAACTTAAAGGAAGAGATGTTATTGTGGCTCACAGTTTCAGAGGGTTCAGTCCACACACAATCAACTGGCTCTAAGATAGAAATGGCAATGGCACCGCAGAGAAAAAACGTTCACCCCATGGCAGCCAGGAAGCAGAGAGAGGAGGGAGGAGCCAAGGACAAGAACATGCCCTCCCAGGCCACAGCCTCAGTGACCCACCTCCCACGAGGCCCCACCCCCTAACAGCATATGAATTCACCAATGGAGGGATCCACTGATGAGCACAGTTTGCTCCATGACCCAGTCACCTTAGAAACACATGAGACTGTATGGAACATTTTAGATCTAAACTACAACAGGAGTTGTATCATATGGTTCAATCATGAAGGGACTTTTACTCACCCCTGAATCTGGATTATTCCTCTATAGACTGAGGACACAATGAATCCTACCCATCTATTATAGTCTGGACCTGGAAGGTCTCCCAAAAGCCTCACATATTTGGATGCTATGTGTTACCTATAGATTCTATGTGCTGTTAAGAGGAGAGTCTAGTCAAGAGGGTTGGGTTATAGGTGTGTGGTAGACTATGGGCTATAGATACACAGTAGATTGAGGGTGTGTAGTAGATTACAGATTATAGGCTTATGGCACATTACTGGAACCATGACTCAGAAGGAGTGGAACATTAAGGCTTGACCCAGAAGGGGTGGATCACTGGAACATGACCTGAGAGGCTGTTTGCTATCTCCACCTTCCTCCCTCACTTAGCTTCCATTCACCACGCTGTGAACAGCTAACCCTTTGCCATGAGCTTCTGCTATTGCCTGCCAGCCACGAATGAACTAAGATATGACATCCTCTGCCTTCTGAAACTGTGAGCTAAAAGAAATCGTTCTTCCCTTAAGTTGTGGACGTCAGGTGCTCTGTCCCAGCAACAAGGAAGTACATAAGACACCAACTATCACCATGTCTGGCCCATTAGATGAACCTAAAAAGCAGTGGCTACTTATGGGTGAAATGAACTAAGTTCCTTTCATTTTTATGCAACTGTGATTTTTTTTTTTTCAGTCCTTCCTGTCACTTCTCCTCCAAACTACTTTCTTAGACCATTGGCAAGTGATTTCCTGGTCCTTGGGGCAGCATTTCCTCATCCCTTTCACAAAAGTTATGCCTCTCCTATTAAAATAAACTCAGGAGGTGACAAGAGACTGTTCATCTGTAAAGAAAACACCCCTGTGCGGATAAAGGCAAATCTATTAGACAAATGCGCCTGTTCATGCTAATCAAGATCTTGCATTCTCTCAGCAGCCCAAGTCACCATAAAACACAATCACATCTCCTCAGATTTGCAAAGGAAATGGCAAACCAGTTTGTGCGTAACCCTCTTAAAATCTCCCATTTCACCCACCAACCCATCTATTGGCTCACTGCCTTTCCTAGGCCTGCTTCCCAAGGTTTTTCTATTCTGACATCCATCTTGGGTCTCCCAAGAATGAAAAAAACTCATTAAAGACAAATCTCAAAGCACACTTTGTCCTTGGAAAGCAGGCAGTGTGGGGGCAGCTGTACTTACAGGATCCCCAAGATGTGGTTTCCCCCAAAGGGCTGGAAGAGAAATCAGTGTCATCACAGGAAAGAAGCTGCTGCCCGGCAAACACACAAAGGGCCACAGGAAAGGGACATCAGGCAGGAAGCTCAGGGAGGGGGAGAAAGGGAGGGTTGCACTAGGAGAAAACAACCACTCGGGACAGTGATCCTAGACAAACAGACACACAAGTATGGGGCTTTGCCGATTCGTTTGTTTATTTAATTGTGCATATTCCCCCCTTAAAAATATTTCTCATCAGTGTTATCAGCATGGCCTCACGATGACTTTCCTATTATTGCTTATAAACAAACCTTTATCACAGATAGCTCGCCGGCTGAATTAAAACACTGTGTTAAGCAGTATATTGCTTCTGTCTGGCAGATCAGCTGTTTGTAGGAAGATAATAATACCAAAAGCAACCACAACAATCAGCTACTGTAAATTAACTTAACTGTGTGAAATAATGCCTCCACTATCAGATTAGCTTTCTGAATGACTTTATCCTTAAATTAAAGCTTGCTGGGGCTGGGGAGTAAATCATTTAAATGGTGCCGGGGTTTTCAGGTAATGTCTTCATATATTACTGTAATTTCAGCCCGCCAAGGCATGCAGATGGCTTTGGTCTCTGGCTGCCTGTCTCTAAACCCTCTCCTGCTCTGCCATTTTGTAATTACTGTGCGGCTCGGCTCCTGCCGCTGTGAGATTTCCCAGGGTGCACCAGAAGCCAAGGCAATGTATCTTAAAATTATTATTCTTGTGTGGCCCTCGTAACATAAATGTAAATCTTTTATGCTAACGCTGTCAGAGGGTTAGCTCTGGGGCTCCAAGGTGTGCTGGTGTAGAAATCAACCACCATCCATCAACCTTGGACCATTTGGGATCTGGCAAATAACTCGCTTTTGGGGGAGGGGAAGGATCATAAGCTGAATATTACTTCGGAGTCCAGGTGGTATCAACCACGACATTGCCTTTTTTTTTTCTTGGAGGGGGAGGGCATCGTACAGAGCAACCTGTGGCAGGGAAGTCCTCAGAGCTCAGCAGGCCTCGATGGGGGCAGTGAAGTCTGGCACAAATGTAGGTCACTCTAATTCTGCAGTGTTGTCTGCTCTTCAGCGCATGTTGGAGAAAATATGGTAAATCACATCTTCAGGCTCCTTCCAGGAAACAAATCTCTTTGAGCACCTGCCTTGAGAAGGCCAGTTTTTGTTTTGGTTTGGTTTCATTCCATTTGATTTTAACCCTAGGTCTTCGCCTTGAGCTACATCCCCAGCTTAGTTTCGATTCTGAATTTTTAGGACAGGTTCTTGGCTAATCCACTAATTTTCCCAGGCTGAGCTCAAATTTGCAAATCTTCTGGCCTCAGCCTCCAAGAGCATGTGGATGGCAGGCTTATACCACCAGGCCCAGCTGGGGAGGCTAGTTTTGAGGGGTACGTCTCACCTCCAAGGAGAGCCAGCTTATTGAAATCTGACTGCTGATGTGTTTGTGCCTAAATCCCCGCGTTCCTCCTCTCTGGAAGGCTCAGGAGCATGTGTGGCTCAAGAGACCAGAAAGAGGGATGTCTCTACCAGACAGGATGGGAGCCGGAAGAAAAGACACTGGGGGCCAGAGAAGCAGCCAAGCCACAGGAACTGGTGCCCCGACGCTGGCAAGGCAGTGAGCACTACTGAATCTACAGATGGCAATCAGGAAACAAGGACTTGGGGTGGGGAGTGAAATGTGCTCAGAAAAGCAGGAGAACCAGAGGTGGGAGTGGGGAGCAGGCAGCTCAGAAGACCGGGGATAATATGAAGAGTAGTATCAGCAGAGCTGCAGGTGGAGCTCCCTTGCCTACCGCAGATGGGGCCCTGGGTTCACCTGAGAGCACAAAGCAGCAATAACAATAGCAACAGTGATGACAACAGTCCTTACATAGCTATTACTGTGTGTCAGACACACCTCCAATAGATTCACGTAGTGTATATCCGATCTTTGTCAGCCAGTCCGTGAAGGTTTTCTCTACAAACTCAAACGTCAGGGCTTGGTAATTCGGTCTGTGAAGGACCGGGAGAAGGAAGAGCCTCTTGCCCTTGTTAAGCGCTGAAATAGGGCCGTGGGAACAGAGCCTCACCTGGGCCCTGGCTCAGCGAGGTCAGTAATTAAATGAGGGTTGGATTGAGTCAGAGGGTTTGCAGCCTGGCAGAGACATTTCCAGTAAAAGGTCCCTGGTCGATGTGGTGGACAGTGACTCTGGGGGCCAAATTCCATCAGCATATGAATTTGTTATCCAGGAATCTTTTCTTCCTGGTTTCCAAGTTTATTGATAACAATAAAAATAATGGTTCGACAGTATAGTGCTCTATTTGTGCTGGGCACCAGTGAACTCTATCCCATAAATCATGGCTTTTATTCCTCCCAGGAACCCTGTTACAGGGAGACTATTATCATCATTGCTTTCCAAATGAGAAACCCAAGGCCAGAGAGTGAGGGGTGGAGACAGACACTGAGCCCTAGAAGTTTGACTGAACCCTTTTAACTGTTAAGCTCCATGACCTTGGGTATGCAGTGCACCCCTTGGCACTCAGCAGGAAAGTATACAGAACATGGGCTGAGGGCTTTCAGATGCCCAGCCTTGGTTTAAACGACTTTCCTTATTCTAATTCAACTATGTAATGTCTCTGTGAGGAAATGCGGTCTGTACTGAGATGTTCTGAATGAAAGTGGGGGAGCATTTATCTGTCCATCTATCTATAAATCTGCCTCTGACCAGTCTCCTGGAGCTTTCAGACGTAAGTGTGTGTGTGTGTGTGTGTGTGTGTGTGTGTGTGTGTGTGTGTGTGTGTGTATCTGTACGTCAGATGTATACAATGAAGCACCACTATAGAAAGTTTCAGTCAGTTACCAAAACTGTGGATACACATACAATCAGAATCTTATAAAATTATATCACCTAGCTAAATATCGTGGTGAGAGACTCCAGCATTCTGAGAGCTTGGGACAGGAGAATCACAAGTTCAAACCCAGCCTGGGCAACATAGAAACTTAACAAAAACCTATCTCAATTTTATAAAAAAATGGCTGGGTCTGCAACTAAATATGAAGGTCCTGGATTCAATCCTCAGTACCAAAATAATAATAATAATAATAATAATAATAATAACAACAATAATAATAGAAATTAAATCACCTAGTATCATCCAAGCCATCTTCCTTTGTGCAGGACTGCTCCAAAATATTTGCCAAACGACAATATCATCTAACAACACATTTCTCAGAACATGCCCAAATATCTATTGCTTCTGTCCCTAATGTAGGCAGTGCCCAACTTCCACAGCTCCGTGAGAGTGGCCCTCTTAGCTGACTGGACCACCAATAAGCACTCGGTGCAAAGATAGCTCATCCTTAGCTGAGGTCACAGGGACTCGGCTCCTTGGAACTTGTAACAAGAGTTTTGGAAGTAGGAACCTGAAGCAGAGAGGTGATGTTGTAGCATAAGGGGAGAGGACACAGGGAGGCAGTGCAAAGTGGGAACACAGACACAGGGCGGGAAACAGGCCCAGGTCCTGAATCTCGGGGGACAGACAGGACACTGCCTCTCGGCAGGCCTTGGCATTGGGTCTTTAAATTCCTACAGCTTAAGAGTCTAGTTGAGTGAGCTTCTGCTCCCAAAAAACCTGCAACCTGAGACAGATTACATCACTTGCCTGTAGTCACATACCTCTTAAAGAGTCGGATTTCAAATCTGCACCTTTGAAAATGCTTCTTACATTTACTATGAAAAGTATTGACCTCTGAAACATAGCTGATAGTAAAATAAATTTGAGAACCACGTATGCACCCATGACCCCACCCACATAAATTTTACCAACAAAGTTGAAGGCTCTGAGTGCCCCCCACTTTCTTCCCCTCTTTACTGCCCCCACCCAAAAGGTAATAAATTAGTATTTATCATTCTTCTGCTTTTACTTATACATTTAGAAAAATACATTTTTCTGTGTGTTTTTACGTATTATAAAACCAGTATCATTTTGAATGTTTTCTTCAACAGGCCATTCCAACCAAAATGTGCCCTTTTTATTCGCTCTGAGGATGAGCTCCTCTGACCGTCAATCACACACTTTATCAACTTGCACGACATGCCCAGCAGCCCAGTGAGGCGGAGCGAAGGGTGTGTCTGTGGATGAATGACACACTGGCCAGCAAATTGAGGGGGAAAGACTGACCCCGGATGTGATTTTACCAACCAGTAGAATAAAAAGGAAAGACGGAAGTGTTTACTTCTTCTAAAACAGCTCCAATCTTTGCTATGGTCTCTGGACTTCAATCTCCAACACAGACTCACCAGTCCGTCTACAGAAACCTTCCAAATCTTCAACTTTGAACAGGTGCTGCCTCCTTGATCCCCTTGTTCTGGCTTCCACCTTCTCACCCGGGTGAGATGGCATCCTGCACCTGGGTCCTCAGCTTTCCCTTGGGCAAACAGCCATTCTGGACTCTTCCACTGCTGACTCTCTAAGCTGACCCAATAAATGCCCTTACGTAATTTTACATATATTTTTCTATTAATTCTGTTTTTCTAGGGAACCCTGACTAATAGTTCTCCTAGGAAAACAGACTGAGGGATCCACACGCACAAGGAGAGTGTCAGCGTCACTAACTCAGGACCTGGACAGAGTGGTAAAACTAGAGCCAAGCAGCAGGAAGACCGACGTAACCACACCAGCCAGCCGTGGGCAGCTTTGAGGCTGGGACAGCCTTCAAAGTTGTCTCAAATAGCGACAAGGAAGCCAAGCTTTGTTCCCCACCCTGTTCAGGTAATGCACTTGGGCCACCACTTGGGAGAAGGTGACTTTTCCAGACCAGTGACACTCCCAGAACAGCAACTTGGCTGGTGCCTGTCGATCACCAACACTCTCAGCAAAAAAAAAAAGAGAACCTTCGCCCAGAAGGGGTGCCTGGGTAGTGCCCCTCCCATCCACCCCTGGTCCTAATTATTTCCTGGCCAAGAACTGGCCAACTTGCCTTCCATAAGAAATCTGCTAATTACCTGGGTGTGGTGGCGCACACCTATAATCCTAGCACTTGGGAGGCTGAGGCAAGAGGATTGCCATGCATACAAGGCCAGAATGGGCTACATAATTAGTTCAGGATCAGTCTGGACTACAGACTAAAAGCTTCTGCGTACTCATTTAGATGCACTCAGAGACAGCCAGCCACTGGTTAATCCCCCTGTCTCCATTACAATGTGCAAGCCAGGGAGGGAATGCCTCCTTTAAGATTTTTAGAGTAATAGGCTATTATTTCTGAGGATAAGAAATCGTCCCTGGGGGCCACTGACCTGCAGAGCTTTTCCATTTTTCTCCTTCTTTTTAAACCTTTTGTGACCCGAGGTATCGGAGCTGCAACGTTACGTAAGAAGCTCCAAGCAAAGAGATTTGAACTTGACTTGAAGTCTTTCTTTAATATTCAATAAAAAGTTGGAGATTTATTGGCCTATGGCAGAGACCAATTTCCTGTTACATGGACCAGAGAGGAGATTAAAAAAAGATTTTTAGAGCAGCGCCCATATTTCTTAAGAGGGGGAAGGGACGACGGATCTCACCTAATTTTGCAGATCGGGCTGCTGGCAGGGTTCTTTTCTCTAGGCTGTTCTGAAATTAGACGACTGGAACGAAAACCCAGCACTTTCCCCACGGGAACCATTCCCACTTTCCTCTGAGTAACAGCCCCATAAGGATCTTCTTCATGACTCTAAGGTCAAGGTTGGAAGTGGCCAAGTGTGGGAAAGATTGAAGACCATGCCCGAGGCTTGCAGTGATGTACTCTGCTGAGGGAGGAGTGATGCTCACAGGCTTCGGAATTTAAAAGCTCTGCTGCAAAGATCTGGGACAAGGCCGCGGGAAACGTGGCATAAGGTAGCAACAACAGGTGAGCAGGACACCTACCGATTTCCAAAGTATACCCAGCTTAAGATCAGATACAGGAGTTCGAATCCTGACTTTGTCCCTCACTGGTTCTGTGACCTTGGGCAAGTAATTTAACCTTTCTGTCCCTCTTCTGCAAAGTACAAATTCCTATACATCTCGCAGAGTAGCTGTGTAGGGAAAAAATGAATGCACACCAAGTTTTGCAATGATGCTGACACATAAATACTCAGAATCCTAGGTTATGACTATTACTGTATTTGCCCATCAGAAAGCCCATGAGTCTCACTCGAGCCAGAACTATCCAGAGGCAGGCTGTGAATGAGCGTATCAGAAGCAGCCTCGGAGGAATCAGAAAACAAAAAGCTGAGTTCATCCAGGCTCCGTTACCATTAGGCTTTTATTAGGCTGGGATGGTTAGCACTTGGAGCTAAGTGCTGGAGTTAGACCCTGCTTTTGAAAACAGCCTTGAGCCAGTGACAGATGTACCACAACAGCACAAACACAGCCACCACACTCGAAATTAGGCAGGCAGATCAGGGAGACACTGTGCCTGTTCTACAGTGAGCTACAATCTCATCCTAGAAGGTTGATGTTGAAATAGGGTTTTGAAAGGTAACAGAAGCTGGACATGGTGAACAAAACGAGAAGAGGTTCCAGGTAAGGTGACATAAGGTAAAAAAACACCCGCCTAAATAAAACATTACATGTATGCAGTTATAACCTGGAACTCCAGTAATGTGAGCTTGTAGACAAAGTGTGAAGTGAGTATGGTGGAATATACCTGTATTTCCAGCCTTCCGGGAGGCTGAGGCAGAAGGGTGAAAGATCTGAACCCATCCTGAGCAATTTAGTTAGACCTTGGTCTCAAAATAAAAAAAAATAAAGCTTTTTAAAGGACTGGGGTGGAGCTCAGTGCAAGAGCCTTGAGTTCAATCACCAGTATCACAAAAGAGAAAGAAAGCAAAAAAGAGAAAGTAAGACAGAAAAAAATAAGAAAAGAAAAGAAGTTGTGGGTAGAGGGATGGTCAGGGAGAAAAGCAGACAGGGCCCTGAATACCACAATAAGGAGTGTGTGCATCTTGCAGACACGAAGGTGAGGTCGTGTGTTTCCCCAAATTCCCTCATTCCATTCCCTTCTCTGCTTCATCAATATCGCAGTCCTTCCTCCCTGCACCAGGTCACACTTGCATCCGTCACTGTCATTGAATGTTTTCTTCATGTCAAGTAGGCTGCTGTCCATTGGGATGGTTTCAAAAATAAACACACCAGCATCTCTGCCCTGGAAAAGTTCACAGTTAAGGAAGAAAGGCACACAATCACAATACATCCTGCCTGGTTCCATGGTGCAGGTAAGGGCAGGATATTCAGGAGTAGAGAGAAGAGAGCCTGGGGAGGGAAAAGGGAGAGCTTCTGAGAAGGATTTGGGCAGGGAGTCATGAGGCTTGAGTAAGAGTCCTGTCAGGTAGAAACACAGGGAAGAGTAATCAGGTCTCAGGAAGACCTCTGAGGGAGAGCTTTCTCCCAGAATTCCAAGATTCCTTTAAGATCCCATTGGCAAGAACTGGGTCACATATTTGTTCCTAAACCAATTCTCAGCCAAGGGTTATGAGGTCACTGTGATTACCTCAATTCCATCATGGATCACCTGCTACAAAGGGAAGAGTCACCCACTTTCCTTGAAAATATGCCTGTGTACACCTTAAACCACATGGAATTTTGTGGACAAAAAGGGGACACAATTATCAGGGGACAGTCAGAGTCTCCACCATGTGACAGGCATGAAACCTTATCAAGAGTGAGTCTAGATAGAGAAGAAAACAGAATCCTTGGTGAATGCTGAATAAGCATCCTTATTTTAAAACAAAGGGGTGGGGGGAAAGAAGGGACAAACCGAAAAGCCTGAAGGACAGCAGCCAATGAGGTAAGAAGACAGCAGGCAGGTCATGGTGTCATGGAGACTCAGAAAAAAAGACGCATGAAGAATGTGAGACTGTCCTTTGTAAGATACCATAAGTAACTTCAAGTGACAGATTTTAGGATATTTCTTTGTTCCAAGAGGAGCAGGAAAATGACAGATAAAGCCATAAAGAATAACTGTGAACAACAGAATTTCAAGTACAGAGGCATCTGCCTGACCGTCGCACCAATCCCAGCCCAGAAGCACTGGCCCTTCTAAAATCCAGCTCCAGGGGTAGCTGTGCCTAGGGGAATTCCAGTACCAGGTCTGGTGTGGACTGCTTTGGGGAGAATGCTTCTCTGGGAAGCCGAGTTCTTCCTATCACTCCTGAACATGAAGAAGGCAACCCCTCCTGGCAGCACAGTGCCAGGCTCCAGTGGATTCCCCTTTCCCAGATCAGGGCCTGTCAACCGACTCGCTGAGCACTCAGGCTTCCAGCTTTGTGGGTCAGGCATGACATTGTCACACAAGTCTCTGGGCAAAGGAAAGGGAGGTCATTCTAAGAGAAGACATGCACAGTCTCTGAGCTGTCTTCCTATGGGCTTGGAACGTGTATCTGGACTTGGTGGGTAACATCTGGACAGACAGATGGACCCTTAGACAAGTGGACAGCACTCACCATCAACTCCAATGGTGATCAAAGCCAGCCGCATCCTCAGATGTCCCCTTCCAGAGAGCCAATACATTTTCTTTTGTGCTATATCAGCTTCATATCTAGTACACTGTCTCTGGCTTCCTGTCTCGGAGGCTCAGCTATCTTCACTCACAAGATGGAAACAAAAACCATCCAACCTGCCCCATCCCGTCTAACTCCTGAGACTGACATGAAACTGGCTTTGGAAAACCTCAAGTGTTCCGAGGATATAAGCCATTCCTGGATGTACAGCCCTGGCTACATAGGGGCTGCAGAACCTGGACCCAGCATACCCTGCCCTTCTCCCACTGTTCTTCACCTCAGGAGATGGCAGCATTCAGTGGCTCCGTCTAAAAATGATGGAGTCATTTCAGTCTCTCTCATGTCCCATGTCTGTATGTAACCCTTCAGCAAATTCAGTTCACTCCAACTTCCAAATATGTCCCCAACAGCACATGTCTCACCTCTCCCAACCCATCATTAGCAACTAAAAAGCCCTGCACAAAGTCCTCCTCACTCCTCTCTTGCCACCCTTCATCCTCCCGTGGAGTAGCCATAAGGGGCGGTCCTTTTGAAGTGAGAATCAAGCCATGTCGCTGGAGGCCCCCTACTCCAGTCACTCCTCACTAGCCTCATAATCTCCAGGCCCCTCCCTCTCAGTCTGACACAACACTCTCAAGCATCTTCTGGTCCTAGCACCTCTCAAGTTTTCTTCCTCTGACTGCTCAATTACGGGTATGGCTCGGTCCCATCCATTCACTCCTATCGAAGTGCTATGTCCTTGGCAAGAACATTCCTAACCATCATGTTCAAAGTAGTACAGGGACCCTTGGGTGCCACACATAGACACACAGCACTTTCCACTTCCTCCCAACCCTCTGCCCTGCTTTGCTTTTTTTTCCCGTTGAAGTCACCTTAACTTAACACTCTACTCCATCTGTACTTGTGTCTTTCTTGAGCCTATCGCTTTCTGAAGAGTAAGGGCAGGGAATTTATCTCTTATTTACCACTGTTTCCCCAAATCTTAATGGCCTACAACATACTGAGAACTCAAATATTTGTTGAATAAATTAATGGTATTAGTTACCCAAATTGACCACCGTGATGACGCTAAAGTCAATATTGATTCATGAGTGTATCTCTTAATCGCTAATCTTAACTTGGCTCAGTTTAACGTAGGTTCTATGAAGTCTCTATTTCTATCAGAGGTGAAACCGTGTCCTTCTCAGGGTAACTACGGTGTTAGTGTGGACTTCTGTGTATTTCTCTCCTTCAGCTGTTGCAGAATTTGAGTACCGACCTGGTCCTAAACATGGACACATCCCCTAAGCTTTGAGTTCTCAAGCACCATGGAAACTGATGACTGATTATTCACTGGGAAGATAAGAACCTTAGAAGAATGGCAATTACTGAGAAAGCTGCTCTAGTGTAGTAGCATTGAGATCTCACCTGAACACAGGAGTGACTGAGTTTGAGTTATTAGGATTTGTGTTTAATAACATCAGCCTCAGGTCAAGGGTAAAGAGCTCACACATGTGTGTATGCATGGGTGTGTGTGTGTGTGTGTGTGTGTGTGGTCTACAGATTATTGGAATGGCAAAGATTAAGCAAGGTGCATCATTAATGGGCTTTCCAGCTGTTTCCCGTTTCACTTAGTACATAAGAAAATGAACCACTGCTGAAATCTTTAATGATACCCTATTCTGTGCCAGGCATCGTGCTAAGTACTTCATCGTCTTGACATTTAATTTGGGAAGAGAATCACTTTCTGCAGCACAAAGAGGATAAAGTGGATGGTAATCACCAGGTTCCCAAGAGTCTGACCTAGTTTCCCAGATGCCAAACTGGGCACCCTACCTCAGTTTCCTACTCATTATGACCACATTTCTCAGCCTTTCCTTGGGGATTACCCTTCCCAAGGAAATGCTGTCACCTCACGCCAAAGCATCAAAGGCAGAAACAGGGTGTTGGGTGGTCCGTAGACTCTCTCTCTCTCTCTCTCTCTCTCTCTCTCTCTCTCTCTGTGTGTGTGTGTGTGTGTGTGTGTGTGTGACAGCATGAGCA
Source organism: Ctenodactylus gundi (assembly GCA_004027205.1). Taxonomy (NCBI): domain Eukaryota; kingdom Metazoa; phylum Chordata; class Mammalia; order Rodentia; family Ctenodactylidae; genus Ctenodactylus; species Ctenodactylus gundi. The sequence goes on along the minus strand of PVKB01000543.1, from coordinate 160,216 downwards.
TCAATCTCCTCTGCTGATTCGCTTACTGTGTGTTAGGTGTGTCCCTGTGAGAGGATTATACATCCCTGACCTACTGGGCTCAGGAGTAACTTGAGATCTACTTCATCTGATGGGCTGTGAATGGGATCATGGTACATTTCTCCCAGGCATGGCATTGAAGAACCAGTCTGCGACTCACTCTATTTCCCTCTGCCGCAAAAGCTGAACTATTCCAGAGAGAGGCTTCTCAACCCCCTGATCCTGAAATGAGGATGCTAAGGGATGGAATTCCGACCAGTCTACAGTTGACATATATTGTCAGTGAGAAACCAACTTTAGAAGCCATAGAGTGATAGGATCGTTTGTTTCCGCAGCACAACCTAGCACACCCTGACTAACTCACTCCTGTAATAAACACCTTCCTTGGAGTAACACATTTTACACCTACATTTCCCATCTTCCAAATCATCTTCCCAACTCATTACTGTGATGTGTAGACTATAACCACATTATTCTGCATTCTCTATATCAGGTATCAGCAAAATTTTTCAGGAATGGGCCAAATAGTAAACATTTTAGGCTTTGCAAGCCATACAATCTCTGTAACAGCTACTTAACTCTGCTGTAATGATGAAAAAGCCATTGTAGATGGTGAATACATAAAGCATGCGGCTAAGTTCCAGTAAAATTTATTTGTTGGAACTGAAATCCAAATTGTGTGTCATTTTCACGTGTCACCAAATATTACTTTGGGTTTTTTTTTCAACCACTTCAACATATAAAAACTATTCTTAACTAAGGGGCTGCACAAAAGCAGGCAGTGGAGGGCACTTGGTTTTTAGGCAATCACTTCCTGGCCCCAATCCAACTGAGGCCTCCAGAGTCCATTTCAAGACCCTCACAACTGCATCCTCATAGCCTTGTCTTTCTCCCTGACCCCACTCTACATGTGCACCCTGTTGGGGTTTCTATTTTAGAGGGTCGCTAAAAGTATCATGCACTTGGAAGGCAACTGGATCATGGCAGGGCTAAGCTTAACGACAGACTCATCCTTTGAGGATTTCAAGTACTGTTAAAAAGGTGGGCCTGGTTGAAAGATGGGTCTCTGGGAGGCAGGGCCTAAAAGGATATATTCTTGCCCCCAGCTCCTCTTTTTTTCTCTCTCTTTGTGCTTCCTGGGTGCCAGGCCATGGTGCCTTCCACCATGCCCTTCTGCCACTGCTTCTGTTTTTGCCTTAAAGCCAGCCAGCCACACACGAACTGACACCTCAGAAACCGTGAGCTAAAATGAGCTTCATTGTGCCATAGGTGTCAGCAGTGGGAACATGACTGAGACGCCTTAAGCCCTCAAGGCCTTTGTGTACCCTCGCTGTAAGTGACCCCCTTACTCTATAACACGCACACTGTATGAACCCCTCAAAGATGAGTCAGAGGCTACATTGTTGGTGAAACTGTTTCCACAGCCTGATGCAGTTGCTCTTTCTGTGTTCTTAGAGGACATGCATGTGCCCTTATCATTTTGCACAACTTCTGCTTAATATTCTGAAATGGAGCTTCTCAACCTTGATGCCACTAGCATTTGAGACCAAATAATTCTTTGTCACTGGGGAACAGCCCACGCGCTATTAGATGTGTGGCCATCCCTGGCTTCCACCTTCTCAGCGCCAACAAGATGTTCTTCCCAGTGGTGACAACCAACCACATATCCAGACATTACCAAGCTCCTCATCCAGTGAGAAAAACTTTGCCAAATATTTACATAGGCATTTAAACTCGGGGTTCCTTGAAGACAAGAGCTAGATAGCTTCTTTATTATGATAAACAACACATCCATGGTTTGACAGGCAGCAGACCTTCAGCCAATTATGTGTTGAGTGGAGAAAAAAAAAAAAAGACTGAGACACTGAAAATCATTGACTCCATTAGCATTGATCTGAACGATTCTTTAAAGCCTTAATTCTAGTAATTGTGCTGTTATTTTTTTTCTTTACCTTTGCAGGGGAACCAGTTATGCAAAATCTGAGCATCCTAAAAGGATTTTCTAGTACACGTATTGTTTTATTTATGCTGCTCTCACAAGTGCAATTAACGCTGCATCTGTTTTACTAACAACCCCTTTTGTTTCATATAGTGAGCTGAATTTCCCTGAATGTGCTCAGAACTGAACTATCCCACAATCTGCAAGTGGGTAAATTGTTGCATATGGATGGGGAAAGAAAGACAATCAAAAACCTTCGAGGATCGAGGATAGAGGATCGAGGATCGAGGATCGAGGTTCGTTTCTCTAGTCTCTGGCCCATCCCAGGTGACAACTACCTCGGACTACCTTACTTCCAAGAGAGGAGATAGCCTTCTCCAGCAAGAGCATTATACTTGGGAGATAATGAATCTGCCCTCTACTGAGTATTTGGATAATTCTCTCTGGCAAATCCTTCATCGTCACCATTGAACATGCTTAAGTGACGTCCACACTACAATCCAGTCATCGAATATTCGTGGAATCCAGGGCCCATTTGAACACAAGAGATCAAATTTTCCTGTGTAAATATGTTTCTGCCCAATGTCTCAGATTCACCCTTCTGATGCCAAAATATCTTCCACTTCTGATTTGGAGGCTAAGGGCGATCAGCGAGTGCTCAGAATAATGCTGGGGAGGATGTGACCCGTCAGGATCATAACACCTTAGAGGAACATAAAACTGACACAGTGAGGAGCCTGGGCTTCAGGATCTAAGCTCCAAACATGATTTTTTCCCCTGGCAAGTGGGAATCTGGGTACAATATTCATAACCTCAGCATGCCATGGTTTCCTCCTTGGTAAAACAGGGACCATAGTAGAACCTCTATCCTGAGTTGTTATGAAGACTAATAAAAATACACACACACAAAAAAATGGCTAGCCAAGTACATGGCACACAGATACCATTTGTTATTAATAAAACCCCATGGTGTTTGGCATGGTAACTGTGTACACAATTAATGTTACCAAAAGTAAAACTCATTCTTACCAAAAGAAAAACTCTCTCTTGGGAGGAGTATTTGGTTCAGATCTTTCCTTTAAGAGACCTGAATCCCTGTGCGCACACACACACACACACACACACACACACACACACACACACACACCACCACCACCACAATTCAAGCCCAGAGGTGCTGTGACAGCCATAGGTCGATGAGGAAATAGACTTCCACTTCCATGTTTTGAGCACTGACTATGTACCAAGATTGGTGTTTCTGATGTATAATCATCTCCTCAATCCACAAGAGGTACGATCTAAGACCCCAGTGGATGCTTGAAACCACAGCCAGTACCAACTCCTACATATACTGGGGTTCTTTTCCTATAAGAACATATCTATGACAAAGCTTAGTTTATTCCCTAGGCCCAGGAAGAACGTAATAACAGCTATTAACGTGATCACCACAACACACTGCCGTAAAAGTCATGCAAAACTTACGAATTGCTTATTCCCAGAGAGTTCCTATTTGACATTTTCAGATTGTTATTGACCATGGAAACCTGAAACTGAGGAAAATGAAGCCACAAATAAAGGGGGAGGGGCTGCTATATCATCTGACAATGTAAGCTCCGTGGGGGTCAAGGACCTCACATGACTCACAGCCTCTAGAGTGGTGACACTATGACAGAGGAAACCAAAGAATGCTTCGTAACAGCAAAACATCAAGGTCTCATGCTCAGAGCACTGACAGAGATGACGGCTGAGTCTTGGAGAAAAAAGTGGGTGACAGGGAAGACTGTAGCAGGTACACATGGCTCTGTTTAACTTTTTCTGTTGTGGCTATTCAAGCTCAAATGACCAAACTCTCCCTTTTACTCATACCCTGGGAGGCTAGGAGAAGACACAAATACTAAAGTTGAAGGCCATTTTATTACTATCTCTTTACCTCGGCAGCAAGGGGGAAATATATGTTTATTCCAAACCTTAACAAAAGTTTTATTCACAGCCCCAATGAAATGTTTCTCATTCCTCCGTGAGTGGTCTGTTTTGATAATCCTCCCCCAGAGATCAAGTCAGCTTGGGGTCTAACGACAACCATGTTCTAAATTTAACTGATCGCAAAGATGCATCACCTACACACAAGAAAGAGCCTTCTCTTCCTTCCTTCAAGTTCTTCCCTTCCTTGGCTGGGAGAAGCATGGGATTTATGACCTGTTTATAAAAGTCCACATAAAATACAACTCCAGAGTCTCATCTGAGAGTGAGCTACCTGGAGTCAAGTGTGTCTTTTACAATATGATGCATTACTTACAAGAATGGTTCCTTCCTCTCGTCCCCCACACTCCCCTCCCTTCCCCAGCCGGTCTCCTCGAACCTACTGCTCTCCTGTAAATAACGACATGAGGTGATGGCTTGACCACAATGCTCATCCGCCCCCACCTGTACATGATGTCTTCCCGACTGGATTTTTGTTGAGAAACAAAATGCAACTTTTATTGAGATCAATAAAAGATTAAGGTGACAGAGTGATGTATTGAGTGCAGGGAAGGCTCTTTTTCCCCCTCATGACTGCTATAGCTACCAAAAAGAATTTTTTTTTAACCATGGGTCTTTAGGAAAGTTGTGAGAAGCCAAGACTCATTCATCAAGTCAAAAGAGGAAGATTAAAAACCATAAGGGAACCGATGAGGTACATGCATGAACGAAAGTTGGCCTATTGCAAGCTATTTTGCTAAAAAATGCAGGTCATAGTAAGCAAGGGGTGGAGGGAACAGTGGGTTCATGCATGGAATGGTGCTCAGCAGGATGTGGGCAGCATACACAGGTGAGGTCAGAACGAGGAAAGCTCTGAGCAGCCAGGAAACAAGAAAGCAGGCTGGGAGCCACAGGCTCCATCATCCACTCCGGAGGGAAAGCTAGCAGGACAGCCTGATGTTGCGATGTTGCCCACGATGGACTCCAGCCAGAATCTTTGCTTTTGCAAATGCCCTGTGTTCTCCCACCCACCTCTGTGCCTTTCCCTTGCTGTGCCTTCTGCCAGACAGTCCCAGCACCTAACCCCTTTCCCATCTGGAAAACCAATACTCATCCTTCAGGGCAATCTTGAACATCTTTCTCTCTTCTCTAACCTTCCCCAAAAGAACATCCTCCTTTGTTACCCTTGGATGATGACAGAAGCTAGAAACCCACCCCGGCAACATGTGGGCACTGCACAACAATCTTCACCCTTGAATACTATCTATGTGGGGGTTTTGTTCAGGTCTATGTACCTCAACCTCAGAATAGACTCACACATAGAAAGGGTTTGGTAAACACATTCTAATATATAAATGCCAACTATTATCAAAAAATATGATGAATGTCTTTAGTTGTACTGTCACAGCTGCCTCGGTGTCCTGAATCAATTCAAAGCACTGATATTTCATAACCATCTTGACTTTGGGGATGAGCCGGAAATACTTTCACATGGTGTAAGCCATATGGAGCCAGATCCAGTGGGTAAGGTGGACAAGGATGCACAGTCATCTTTTCACAAGTTTACCCTCTCCATAAGTGGCACTTAGCAGCAACATTCACTATATATTTTGATCACACTTAATAAAAACACTCAAAAAGAGGACTTCCAGAACTGTTCCAGAAAGCGACGGGAACAAAGGGATAAGTGTGTTGGTAGGGAGGGGGAAGATCTTGAGGGCTATTAATAATGTCTTACTATAATAATTATCTAATTTCTACATTCACCATATATTTTGATCATGCTTCATCCATTAGCAATTCAAATCCCCAGAACAGCCCCATGATGGGTTAGTATTACCATCCCCACCTATGGAAAGGGAGCCGTGGTGTCCAGGATGTCAAAGGACACTGAAGCCCAGCTCACATTCTAGGGTTCCATTGTCCCTCACTGGTCCTGCAGAAAGCAGCCATACTAACCACACCCCACCCTACAACCTCGGGTACACAAAAAGAAAAGAAATAATCTCTCTGGTGAGCCAGTAAGCTACGTCCAAGTTGGTGACACATATAATGAAGCAGGTAGGGCCCGACCTCCAGGCTGCTGGTCAGGAAAACTGGGTCTCACACTATTGTTATCAGAAAATCATCCCATAAAATTCTCTGCCACTTACAGCCTCTGAGACTCAGGTCACCTCCTGAGGTGGGAGGGAGGGGTGGTGGGCAGAGCTCCCAAACCAGCACTCATCTCAAGTCCCCATTAGCTGTATAATGAGTCAATGTTTAATTTTGACATAATGATACACAGTAGTACAGTTACCCTCTGGATCAGCATTGCCATGGACTTTCCCTCTTGAGCTAGCTGAGCATTGATTTTTTTTTTTCCTGAGGAAGACAACACAATGCCACTTCTAGGAAACCAGCCCACGGACAGACTTGCATTTGTGAGAAATGATGCAAACCCTGCCTTATTAATTATAGTTGTGTCTGGAAGAGCAAAATACTGGCAACTGCCCCAAAGTCCATCAATAGGGGACTGGTACAATAATGTATGCAATTATGTACGAGGCACACATTAAAAAGATTGGAGCTATTCTTCATATCCTAATGGAAGAGGATTGCCAAGATAGCATGGAAAGCAAAAAGCGACCCATGCATGCTGCTGCTACAGGTATCCCAAGGTGATGTCAGTGCAGATACAAGTGTGCGTGCACACACAGACACACACACACACACACACTGACACACACACACACACACACACACACACACACACACACACTGTTTATTGGTATAGACTATCTCTACAGGCTATAGAAAAGCCAGCGAGGTAAGTTGATCCATGGGAGTGAAGACACACGGTGAGTGGGTAGTAGTAGGAGAAGACAATTTCCCTCTTACACGTTTTGAATTGTGTATTTCATACTTGTGATATCACATACAAGGTGTGCTCATCAAGTGTGGTAAATATTTCAATTTTTACTTTTAGAAATTATGACAGTAAGAGGCACATGGCCTTTAAACCTCCCAAAACACTGCCTGCCAGTTTCGACCTACGTAATCCAACATCCTCCCCGCTTTCTGAAGCAGTTCTGCAAGTTCTCTTTTGTGAGTGTCTTCAAGAGATGTGATCAAAAATAGGGTGAATGCCTCCATCAAGTGCCATCTGATGGAAAGGCAGACTCACAAAAACACAAGGACGTGTCCTCATCTTTTTGTCCATGAAATCTGGCACTGTACAATTTCTGACTCTTCCCAAGAGTCAAAATGACCAGGAATGGAAACTATTTTGAATCAATCCATGACATTGAGGCAGCCACAACAACACAATCAAAGACACTCACAAGAGAAGACTTCGAGAGCTGTTTCAGAAATTGGCAATCATGATGGGATAAGTATGTTCAAAGTGGGGTGGTACGTTAGGGAGATTCATGGCACTGTCTTTTACTGTAATTTTTAAATTTAGACATTCATTGTATTGTCTGTTATACTGGCATGTATGCCATTCAACAGATATAAACTTGGTGCCAAGCTGATAGTAGTAGCCAACACACAGCAACCCCTACACCCCTGTTGAAAGGGAGGCAGAAAATAAACATGATAATATATAATGTTAAGTGATCATAAGTGTGAAGGAGACAAAAAAAATAAAAGCAATGGGTAACTAATGGGTGAAGAGGGGCTGACATTTCAGGGATGGAGGACAGACTCAAATGAGCTCTAGAGCTAGCCAAATGAATCAAGGAGGGAAGCAGTCCAGGACCCAGGAAGAGCCAGCTCTGTGGTGCACTTGTGGTCTAGCCATGTCTGAGGATGAGCAAGACCAATGTGTCTGAGTGCAGTCAGAGAGAGCAGTGGTCAGGGGCAGTGGTCAGACCATTGAAGGCTGGCTTTCACTGAGGAAGGTGGGAGCTGTGGAGGTCTTGAAGGAGGAGACTTATATGACCACAGTGACCCACAGGAGAGTGGCCAATTGGGGTAACTGCAGAATCCACGCAGCCAGTAAGGAGGCTACAGCAATGTCATAGTGGACTGGAGCAAGGCACTGGTAGAGTGAAAAGGCGGTCTTAAATTCTGAATGTATTTGAAGAAAGAGTTGTCCTGTGCCAGTGACCTATTGGATGATACATGAACAAAAGAGTCATCAGTGCTGAAGCAGTTCTGGAAGTCCTCCTTTGTGAGTGTCTTGAGGACTTTGTGTGTGTGTGTGTGTGTGTGTGTGCATGTGTGATACTATGGATTGAATCCAGGGCCTTCACATTGAGCTACAATGAGGTCTCACTAAGTCACTAAGTCTCCCACACTGTGCTGGACCTTGCAATCGCATCCTCTCAGGGTTCTGGGATGACAGACATGTGTCACTATGTCTGGCTGCCAACATTCTTATTTAAAAACTATTATTTTAAATTGACAAATAAAATTGTGCATATTTAGGGTGCACGATATGATGTTCTGATAAGAACAGATACTCCATTTGATCTTAGGCAAAAGGCCAAGAAGCAATACAATGTGATGTTCTGGAATACACACACACTGTGGAGTGGTGTGGCCAAGCTTTAACATATGCATGATCTCACATGTTTACCTATTTTTTTGTGGTAAGCACATTGTAAACCTACTCTTTCAGCCATTTCAAGAGCATGACAAGTTGTCATTAACTCTAGTCACCATGCTGTACTACAGATCTCTTGAACTCATTCCCCCTCCTGTCTTTTGAACTCAAGTTCAACTTGTTTTTGAACTTTTATATCCTTTGACCAGCTTCTCCCCAACATTGCCTCTACTGTCTTGCCCAGTCTAACAGTGTGTGTGTGTGTGTGTGTGTGTGTGTGTGTGTGTGTGTGTGTGTGTGTTCACAGGTGTACCAATGGTTAATCTGAAATAATAGGAGGCATCTGGGAAGAGTGTGTCATTGGGCACAAGCACCAGCCAGAGCCATGAGACCATTTCAGAGGAGTATGGGCCCAGGGGCATCAGAGGCGATACTATATACATCAGGGGCCTGACTACATCCAGACTCTGCTCCCAAGTGGCTAAGAACATGGGCTTTTCATCCAAAAGGTCTCTGTTCCTTCTCTGGTTCTCCCACTGACTAGATTGTGAACTCAGGCAAATTATACAACCGTCCTGGGAACCCATGTCCCTATCTGTTAAGTGGAGATGGTAGCATCTTCTTCCTTTTGGAGGTGCTGAATGTGAATTAGTTTAATTGATATAGAGGGGCTCAGCCTCATGTCTGGCACGTTGTGATGGTTCAGTCAATACCAGAAGCTGCTGGGGAAATGCACATTATTTTACTTGTGCCCTCGGTTCAGCCTGTGGATTGAAGGAGGTCATGTGCACAAGGCCCTGGCCTCTGCACTTTATAAAGTGCCATGTCAACCTCAGCTTGAATTAATGATGGTGATAATGATAACAGTTAACACAGTCACCACTCTTTGCCTCTAGATACCATGACAAAGTAGAAGGGTTGAGCCCTTCTTGAGAGCTCAAAGGGAGAAATCAGGGTATACAAGAAGGCAAGCCAGTTAAAGAAAAAATGTGTACATCTTCAACAAATCCAATAGTGCAGCTTCTCCTGGACAAGGAAATTTCAGAACAGGGAGCCCCCTGGAGCCTGCAGAAGAACAGACTATTTAGTCCAATCACCTCTGAGCACCTTTCCTTGCAGGAACCAGTAGAGGTGGTCTTAGAAGTACTTGTGTGTAGCCTTGTTAGCAGCCAAAAGCAAAGAGGCAGATTTCAGGTCATTCTCCCCTGTTGGTGTGTTTGCAGCACATGGCTACACAGAGCTGAGGGTGACGCCGGGCCCCAGAGGCACTGCAGGCCACACATCAGACCCATCACAAGGATGCTTCCCTCTTACCATAACAGTGAAGGCCAATGGTGTTTTTTCAGCATGAAGACAGATGGCCTGTGTCCATTCATAGGAGAAAGAGGAGGATGTGAAAAGGAAAGTATTCACACACACACACACACACGAACACACACACTAAAGCCCCACACCATGACAGACCCACAGATAAGCCAGTCAGAGGCACACACACCAGTTATGCAGAGCTCCACTGGCCTGGAGAGACACAAAGACAAATATCACCAATAAACACAGGTAAACATACAGACACCACTGACCATATAAAAGCACACCCACAGGGATAAGAACATACAGAAAATGAATTCTTAGCAACACAAATACAAACACAGAAGTGACAAACACTAGATGCCGGCGTATGCACAACCAAAGACACACACACACAGGCAAGCACAAAAGCACACACTCATGTACATGTCACACCATGCCATGAATCAAAAGCTAAACCTCAACTAGAAATCAGCATGGAAAAAAGAAAGGATTTCCGTGAAAATTCTCCAAGTTTCTAATGTTCAAAGTGGGCTACATAGGCTTCCCCTCCCCCACGGCGCCTCCATGCGGGTATCTATCAGATGTGCTTGGCTCTGCACATAAGCAGTTCTGATTTAGATGATAGATAGAGACCATTTATACAGTTAAACACAGCAGGGGTCTAAACGCTGTTCCCCGCAGAACACCAGATGTGAATAGATGAACATTTGATTGTCCTCATGCCTGTTTCTGACAAGCTAACAGATAAGCAACCATCCCACTGAATTCCCAGAAAACTGGAGACCATGCATACAGATAGCGACGTGCAGGAAAGGCTGGGATTGATTAAGGCAGATTTCTAAATATTAAAGAGATGGCATCTGGCCGTGCTTTCCTCAGCAGACTTTGTAGGTGGAATATTACTTGATAAATAAGATGAATGAGCAGAGCGTGTACCAGGGAGTTTTCAATTCCTACAACATCTGGAAATCACCTCATGCAGGCATGAGACAGGTATCATGTGCACTTCTGAACATTGGGGTATTTGGAGCAGGAGAAACGCCATTGTTTAAAATCATCTCATCTCTTCCTTAGGGATGCCTGAAATTCTGTCATTAAATGCACCTGCTGACCAGGAACATTTTTATAGTCTCCCAAAATTCTTAATGGAAGTAAGTGCATGTGAAAAGATGCTCAATATGGCTAATAACCAGGGACAGGCAAATCAAAGCCACAGTGAAATAACATTTCCCATCCATTAAAAAGGCAACCTTAGAAGAAAGAGAAAAGAACAAGTGTTGGGAATGAAATGGAGATGTTGAAATCTTTGTATATTACTGGCCAGAATGTAAAAATGTGGCAGCCACTGTGGAAAAACAGTATGAAGGTTTCTCAAAATATTGAACACAGATGTACCATGCCATCTAGCAATCCTATTTCTGGGTGGACATCCAAGAGAAATGAAATCAGTGCTCAGATTGACATTTTTACACCCGTGTTTGTGGTAATATTATTCACAACAGTCAAAAGTAGGAAGAGACTCATGTGCTCCTTGACAAGTGAGTGGATAAACAAAAAAGCATAGGCATACGATGGACCATGACTCAGTCTTCAAAAGGAAGAAAATTTTGAAAGATGCTGTGATATGATTGAAATTTGAAGAACATGGTGCTGGTGAAGCCAGTCACAAACAGACAAATATGGGATGATTCCACCTATCTGTTGTTCCTAGAATAGTTAAAGTCTTGGTGAGTCGCTCGTAGGTACGTATGAGTGGAATGGTGCTTACGAGGAGACTGAGGAGAAGAGAAAGTTTTTGCCAAATGGGAGCAAAGTTTGGGACTGGGGAGCTGTAAAAGCTCCAGAGAATATGGTGATGGTGGCTGCACACCAATGTGGATGTACTTAATGCCGCAGAACTGTGCACATAAAACTAGTTTAAGTGGTCAATTTTATGTTATTTTGCTGCAATAAAAATCTATATATGCCGTATTTGGGTTCGGTCATAAAAAATATTCCCTAACAATAGGAACATAAGACCAGTTTACAGCCTGTGGAAATGAGATCTCCTAGGAGGCTACAGGAGAGAACGCAGAAATGTAGTCACAGAAAAATACCCCCAGTAGTGAAGGACATCCAACTGTCCGCAGTGTCTCCTTCCTGACCACTGCTATTCTCATCGAAGCTGGCGCATCCTGTGTCCCAGTTGTGTTCCCCTGGCCACAGAAGGTTCCTCTTTTTCCATTGTTCCAATCCAGACAATCGAAGTGAAGACAGTGGAAAGGAGGACAGTGGTCTATCTCAGATATTCTAAGGGTAGTAAGAATTGCTGAACACTGTACACTATTTTTGCACATGACCTCTGTACTAAGCATACTGTGTGAATTATGTGTGTTCACCATAACTAGAAGAGTTATTTCTGATTTGCGAACAAGGAAGCTGAAACAGAGGGAATGTTTAAAGTTGTCCCCCAGTCACATCGTGAGAAAGAAAAAGAACATGGGTTCAATGCAAAACTCCAAAGTCCATATTCTCAACCAACCATGCTGGCTCCCAGCAAGAAGAGGCATTCCGTGAGACAGTTCTCGTGTTTAGAACAGTCTAAAAAATGTAGAAATTGTTCTATTTTATATACCTTAAAAATCAACACCTAGAATTATGTCTGTGGTTCTGATCTGGAGAAGATCTGGCTCTCCTCTCTACGAAACATTTGGCAATGTCTAGAGAAAGGTGGGACTAGGGAGTTGCTAGCATCCAGTAGAAGTATGGGTGAGGCTAAATTTGAGCAGAATTACCCCCGCTGTGTTGAGGACACTGACTGTCTGTCCCACTCATGCCTCCCTCTTGACCTTCTCTCCTGGCTCTTTCCCAGTTCATCTGCTTATTCACACACCAAAAAGAAAATCACCCACGCTAGTTCACTGAACATTTTTTAGGAGTTGGCATATTCTTGGAACTTCTGATTAAACAAATACACAGAGAGCGTGCAGAAAAATGGTCATTGGTAAGAATGCCCACACTTGATGGGAAAAGAGATTGTTCAAGAAACACAAATTGACCTGTTCTTCCTTCCTTCTTACCCTTGCCCTACTCCATCCCCTAGCCACCACTCTCATCGATTCATCCCTTTCCTCTCAGTCCACTGCCCCTCTTTCTACCCTGTCTCTCATGTTAGGCCCTTTTTTATGCCATTGTCTTCATGAATTCCACACCCATGTATAGTCAGTCTTTTGTGTTTGGTCCATTTCACTGCGTGTTATTGACTCAAGGTGACTCCATTTTCTTTCATATCTGTCCTTATTGCAGCATAGGATGTCATTGTGTATAAATATCGTATCTTCTTTATCTATTCATCTATTGATTACCAAAATTGGCATACATAGTCATTGATTTACCAAAACACATGTTCCTAATGAGTTATAGAATTTGGAATTCATGTATATAAAAATAATTTTCTAAAAATCAGGATAAAAGGGGTTTGCAAATTATGATTCTAACCAGGCTCTCTGAGGTAAGGCCTCTGACCTAGTAAATGTTATTTTTCCTGTTGTCTTAATACATGAATCAATTTTTGTTATGTTAAGAGCACCCAATAAATATTATTTTTAATCATTAAAAAAAAGAAACATGACTTTGTTGATTGCTTCCTAAGCCATGCAAGTCATATAGAAATCTGAATGATCAATACTGTTTTAAGGAGCACAATAGTAGCCCTGACATCAGTGAGTTGTACTAGACTGGCTTGGGCACCTAAAACGTATGTCTTATCCATTACACTATAGAATCAAAAGGACACGTGGCCAAGAGAAAGATTTCATTTCTTCTTTTGACATTATTCAAAACAGGACTACTGCTCACCTGTTTATCCAAAGTGTTCTCCAAATAGGACCCTTTCTTTTTCTCTTTTCTTCTTTCTTTTTTCCTTTATCTTTCTCTTTCAATAGTTCAGGTTGGGCTTCTCTAAATTGGCTTACCCAGGGAAGTAGGTTAGGGAGGTCCCATGACCCCAGTGACGCCTCCTTTTGTGCTACTTACTGCCTTACATTTGTCTTCTCCTTCAATGTGGTCAGGACCCATAAACTGCCACTATCATGTAAGATGCAGCAAAGGTGACAGGCTATGCCTCCCATGACTGTAGTCATGACACACAACATTGCCCTGCTTACACATGCATTGGGGACCTCTCTTTCTGGCCTGGATTAAGTACACAGACATGCTGGGGTGAGTCACATGGCAAGAAATGTCAGGAAGAGGAGCCAAAGGCAGCCGATCACAACGACAAATTTTTCCCCTTTTTATTGATACATATAAGTGCAAAATTTAAAGTTTACATTGATCTTGAGCATTTTGCACACATACACATCATAACAAAGTTATAAGACCATCCCCTCTCTCCCTTCGGCCCTCCACCCACCCACGCACCCCCAGTTTCCATTATTTTCCACACTAAGTTCCATGAGATGTTTGTGATTTGGGTTTCTCATATCAAAGAGACCATTCAATATTTCACCTTCTGCTTCTGACACACTTCACTAAGCATGACGGTCTCAAGTTGCCTCCATCTGCCTACAAAAGCCTCCAACCTATCTGTCTTTATAGATGCCTAGTATTCCATTGTGTATAAATGCCACAATTTGTGTATTCATTGGTCTGTTCATGGGTATTTCGGTGTCTCCCACATTTTAGCTATTGTTAGTTGTGGTGCTATGAACATGGGTATACATGTATCTCTGTTATGTGTTGTTTTTAACTCTTTTGGTAATATGCCCAAAAGAGGTATCGCTGGATCAAAGGGGATATTTATTTCCAATCTTTTGAGAAACCTCCATCCTGCTTCCCATAGTGGTTGCACCCATTTACATTCCCACCAGCAGTGCAGGCGTGTTCCTTTCTCCCCACAGCCTCACCAGCACTGATTGCTATTTGAGTTGTTGATATAGGCCAATCTCTCTGGAGTTAGATGATACCTTAGTGATATTTTGATTTGCATTTCTCTTAAGGCTAAGGATGGTGAAAACTTTTCATGTATTTATTGGCCATTTGAACTTCTTCATCAGTGAACTGTGTGTTCATTTCTTTTGCCCATTTTTCAATAGGGTCCTTGATTTTGAGGGGCTTTTCTTCAGTTCCCTGTATATTCTGGTTATAAGCCTCCTATCTGAGGTGTTGGTGGTGAATATTTTTTCCCAGTCTGTCGGTTCTCTCTTTACAGTGTCGATAATTTCCTTTGCTGTGTAGAAACTTCTTAATTTGACATGACCCCACTTATTAATAATGGAGACAAATTCTTTTGCTATTGGTGTCTTATTAAGAAAGTTTTTGCCAATTTAAGCTCTGATCACAAGGAACTGAATGCTACCAACAATCATTCACATGGAGAAACAGACGGTTTCCCAGTTGAGTTTCCAGATGAGAGCCCAGCCCTACCTGACATCTAGATGGCAATCTTCAGGGATCCTAGGAAAAGCACCTCCTGAGGTTGAGCCTGGAGCCCAATCCCAAGGAAACATGAGATCATATACAGGTGTTGTTTTAAGTCTGTGCATCTGGAAGTCACTGATGACGGAACAATAGAAAATGAATACAGGAGGCCCTCATTAGCAAAGTGCTCCTTCATGCCCTCAAACTGCTCCCACAGACACAGCGCCTTCCAGAAATGAGGACACAGTCCTCAGCTCCGAGCTGTAGGGAGATGAGCAGCATGCAGCCCCGTTTTGTCCAAGAAGCTCCAGATTTATGAATGGCTCCAACTTCCATTAGGTTGCAGGAAGGGGCTGCAGTGTCTCTGCTCGTGTTTAGAAGCCCATCCATTTCCATTCCTTGTCAGCAGTTTGCATAAGTGAGTGGTTTTATTTCTTGCGAGAAAGGAGGGAAAACGCACGAGTTACCCCAGCAGTGGAAGATTTGTCAAATAAAGCTTTTAATAATGGGGCTGTTTGACAGTTTTATAGTTCTTCAACTTCCCGGCCATTTGAAGGTGGTAGGTTTTCAATAAAAATTAAGTTCCTTTCCAAGAGAAACTCGGTCCCCTGTTATTTTAAAACAACTAGTCCAGGGTGCACTGAAGCACCTTAATTCCACTACCGAAAGTAAATCTCCCTCCTTTTCCGTATTAATAACTCGGGCAATCCATCAGCCTGAGACGGACTGTGAGCCTTTTGCTCTAGTATATCCAGGTGGCCTGATGAACCGCATCCGTAACTAGACTTGCCGGGTGATCATTAGCCTGTTCCTGAAAATAAATGGTCAGGCTTCTCTGCAGCTTACTTAAGTATGCCAGGGAGGGGCTGGTGGCCTGGACTTGATCTTTAGTTTCATTGGGCTCTCCAAAAGTTACTTCAGGTCAAAAGAAGGGGTTCAGAGAGTAGGTCGGGAGGGAGGAAGCAGTATGTTGGAAAGGCCCAGGATTTGGCATCTCAAGGCCTTGGCTCCAGAGGGAGCTCCTGGCCCCTGCTGTGGTACTATCAGCACCTTGCTTGATTCCTCTGATTCTGTTTCCCTATCTCTCTATGGAAGAATGGTGCTATGGTTTAGATCTAAAATATCCCCTCACAGTCTGGTGTGCAGAGGCGGGGCTTTAGGAAGGTGACTGGTCATTGGTGGATCTGTCCACTAATGAATTTCTAGCTGAATGTACTGTTAGGAAATGGGGTCTGCTGGGAAGAGGCAGGTCACTGGGGGCATGAGCTGGAAAAGCATATTCTTGTCTCCAGGTCCTCCTGCCTCTCTCTTCCTCTCTGCTCCCTGGCAGCCATGCAGTGAATAGCTTTCCTCCACAGCGCCATTCTGCCAGGCCACCTCTGCCTTGAAGCCAACTGATCATGAACTGGGTCCACCGAAATGGGAGCCATAACTAACCTCTCCTCCTTGAAGTTGCGGGTGTCAGATATTTTGTCCCAGTGACAGGAACTTAGCTAAGACACGTAGTAAAAAGAAAGAAAGCATGGGCTTAGAAGTCAGGATTCTAGGGCTCAGATCCTATCTACTTAATCCACCAGAATGATCAGGATGATCGGGGATGTTTATCTAGCTGCTCTGCGCCTCAGCTCTCATAGGAAAACTGTGATGAGAATTTCTAGCAGCCCTTACAGACTCATAAAGATGAATCTCTGCAGAGTACTTAGCCAGGTTCTCTTGGTCCTCCCTAAGTGTTCATTCAATGCTAGTTGTCCTATGATTATTGTCATTGTTACTCTTATTATGAATGAGTGTGTCATTATCATCACAGTCAAAAAGAAATTTTACTGAGCCAGAAATCAGAAATTCATCTTAAGGGTAGAGCCCTTGCTTTTCCAAGACCTTCAGGAGGGAAACCATTCTGGGCCCAGTGAGTGAGTTTCGTGCAGTACCCCACGTAAAATAGTAAATACAATTACCATAAAATACCCAGGGCCACCCCACAAATACCACTGCAACTGACATTTTGGAACATCAAATGCTACTCTATGGATGGGAGACACAGCCAATGGCTCTGAGTTTAAAGACCTATGGATAGGAGAGATCAGGTCATGGGTGGGAGGGGTCAGGTCATAGGTAGGGAAGGATCAGTAAAAAGTCACTACTTTTTATTATAATCCCTGTGTATAACTTGGGTGGTTTTACAATGTGTAACTCCTACTGTTATTAAATATGGTTTTTCATTATTAAACAAAAACAAATGACATAAAAATTGATGATATTAAGTCATTAAAGACAATGGCTATAATTGGGGTTGATCCTTAACCTAGACATCCAAGTCTATCTTCTATCATCTCTTGACATCCTCCAATGTTATAATGTAAAAAAAAAAAAAAAATTAAGAAATTTTTCGTACTTACATATGTACACTAAGTGTATTAGATTTTATATACAGTCCAAGATAGTTCCTCTTCACTCAGAAAAACAAGGGGAAAAAAACAAGATAGCAGGCCACATTTGGACATGCATGGCTGCAGAGTCATAGACACTACATAGCTGTTTCCCAAACCCAGCTTCTAATGCTCTGGCTCTCTCCTTTCCAAAGCCTCAAAATCAGAAATTCCACCTCTACCCACAGATTCCTCCATAAGCATCCAGCAGCCATTTACTTTCTTGTTACGATGAGTTTAAAATAGTTCAATAGAATCCATTCTTAGCCCTTATCACTCCAGACTGAAAATGCAGAGAGCTTACAATTTTTCTTACACTAAAATAATTTCACATGAAATTTCCAAATCTCAAGCATCCTAGGAAACACGTTGCCCAACCCCCTTATCTTTCCTTCCCAAGTCACTTGCTTGTACAGAACACTGTCCCCCAGCCCTCCCTGCTGTGTGCCCAGAAGTTAACTCTGCCTGGGTCTCTGTTCTAGTCCAGGAACCCGCATGGAACAACTTGAGTTTATTATGATCACCCTCTGTCATTCCTTCCCGGAAGTTAATTGGATTTTTCTCTTCTCTTTGTTAGTCGAAATCACATCATAAAAATCTCCCCAAGTGCAATCCTTTTCATCGGCACCATTCCAACAGCTGTCTTGAGGCTTGATAGAAAAGGGACTCTCAACTCTCCCACATAGGAAATAAATATTTGACTTGCAACTGAGATTTTGTTTATGAAATGGATTAACTCCTACAGTTCCCTGGAGGGAAAACGAAGGGGGCAGTTCTCCAACTCCCTATTTACGGTAGAGGTCAATTCATCAGCTGTTTTCACAAAGGACTCCTGCACCTGAAATTGTTTCGGGATTCCAGCAGGGCAGGGTTTTATAAAGTGCAACCCACAAACCACCTAAATCAGAATCTCCTGGCGCGCCTGATAAAAATTCAGATTCCTACACTCAACCTCAGGCCCATCAAGGCTAAATTCCTAGTGGACCAAATCTGAGGTCTATAATTTTAAGTTGGGCGAGGGTTCTCAAAGTTGAGTGCAATCAGTTAAGATGCTGGAGGGAGAGGAGGAGATACTTCTGGATGAAATCGAAAGAGAAAATCCTCAGTGTTGTGCCAGATGCCTAGATTGAAGGCCCTTGGCACACAGGAAGACATGCCTCTGACCCCACAGGAGACACTTCATTTAATTTACTCTGATTTCTCCCTGTTTTCCTCACACCCCAACTCCTCATGCTTGAGGGTGAAGCTGGAAAGAACACTCGTGGATGTTTAATTGTGCAGCTGTAAGAATATGAGACAACACAAACGTTTCTACAGGTGGGAAGTCCAGCACAGTCCTTCCTGGGCAGAGACAGGGTATCAGGCAGAGTGACCGGCCTTCCAGAGTTGCTGATAAAAACATCCACGCTCTTGATGTTTTTTTCAGCTACCCATATTTGTCAGCAAGTGGCTCCTCCATCCCTCTTCAAAGCTTTCAGCATCTCTCTGCTCTGGCCTCCTTACCCCTCTTCCTTTCCCAATCTATTTCTTCTTCCCCTGTTTTTCAATGTTAAGGGCTCTCATGACTACAAAGAGCCCACCCAAATAACCCAAGGTAATGTCTCTGTTTTAAATCTAATGCAGCAGCAAACTTTCCATCTCCAACCTGAATTCCCCTTTGCACCCATGGGTTCCAGGAACTTACGTGTGGACACCTGTGGGGGACCGTTATTCTGTCTTCTACAGCACATGCTGGTGCCAAGTATAACCACATGAACAGAAGGCACTTACAAAGAGATAGGCATCTTCGTTACCGTTCCTAGTGAATTTGGAAACAAATTCCAGCAAGCAAATATCATCCCACATAGCAGAAACAGAGATGGAGATTAGGGGCAGGACATATACCAGGGGACCCTCTGGAGAGTGACACCAGCTGAAGAGTGAGGAAGGAGGCAGGACTTGAGGAAAGTATAAAAGCCCAATGAAAGGCTCAGGCTATTCCTCTTCGGATCTGGAATGCCTGTCAGAATCTCCTCGGCTGAGAAAGGGCACCAGATAGTCTATGGAAAAAAGATGCCCCAGGGAGGTGGTGTTCCTTTGGGCAAGATGGATTTTTTTTTTTTCAGCCAAGGCCATGAAAAGTCAAGAGCTGAAGATGACCACGGGAGACATTTGTGGCAGCTAGCGAGCAAGGAATTTATCCTAGGGTGGATGTCTGAGCTGTGCTTCACAGAGATGGCCTGTGCTAGCAAAAGACAAATTGTCCTGTACTACCAAAGTCAGTCCCGATTCTTCCGAGGGCGGTGCCTGGCTCCCTGTCACAAGCCACTCTGGCGTCTGGCCCAGACTGGCACTTTGCTTCTGTTCAGCTGCCCTCTGTTTCTAGAGCCCCAAACACTTTCCTTATCCAGCTCAGTTCCATTCTCCCTTTGCAGAGGACCCTCACATCTGAGGTCTCCTTCTTTCATCTGGCCCTCTTTTCTCTCTCTAGTCCTCCATTATCTTTTATAATGGAGCCTTGTTATCCGCACTTGGCTCCTGTTTTTAAGGTATTTTGTTTTCCAGCTGACACGAAAAGCAGGAACTGCTTTTTTCCAAAGCGAGACAGACAGTTTTGAACCACAGCCGACATAGGTTAAGCTCTGCTAAACTCCACGACACGAGGATTATAAATTAAAGGTCAATCCGTTCCATCACATGGTTGCTACTGAGGGAAAAAAAATAACCTCGCAATGTACTAAATTCAGATGGATTGGAGTGTGATGTCAAGGCTACAGAAGAAATGCCAGCGTTGGAATAAAGATCTGTTTCCAAGAGCCTCCATCGACAGGCCCGGCCCTGTGCCTCACTCCAAGTCTCCTTACGAGACATTGGTTCATCCCTCTGCTGGAGGAGAACAGTCCTCAGAGGCAACCCCACACTGGTCCCACCACCAGCTCAGTTCCACAGCCCCCAGGGTCTGCTTGACTCAAGGAGACTTAGCAAAGCTTCGCTGGGAAGTGGGCTGCCATCTCTCTGGAGCAGCAGGAGTCAGAGTGACAAAGGACTGACCGCCAGGTCAGCAGCCTAAAGTGAAGACAACCCTTTGTTTGAGCACCAGGAAACACTAACGAGAGACCAAGACTGCAGATGTCCTGCCACCCCAGCTAAGCTGTCTGATTGGACCACATGGTAGACCCAGCCAGGCACACTTTGCTAACACCAAGTTCTCGTTCGCATTTCACAAAACTCCAGCATGCACATTATCTCATTTGGGTTCATCAGCAACCCTGTCAGGTAAGGGGTGCAGGGATGGCTCCAATACAGAAGTTTGTGTGTTTCTTTGTGCAACACAGCACACATGCAATGCTGTGGACTTTCCCCTGCCCTCTGAGGGGCGTAGACACAGGCAGACCCCGAGAACCAGGCCTGACCCTGCGACCATTGCAAACACATCCAGGACCCAAACAGCAGTACAAAATATGCCCTCTCTTCACCAGGTATCTCTGCTCAGCCTGAGGGATCACACACACACACACACACACACACACACACACACACACACACACCCTGGAAAAGAACTAAAAAGGCCCTGTTGTCTACCTCGCTCCCTCCTTGGAAGCCTCCCCCTTTTCTCTCTGTTTTAGTGCTTTTGACTCTCCTGTGCTGCTGCAACATGGAAAGCCCCTCATTCTTGAAAAGCAAACCAAGCAAAACTCACTCTCTCTGATCATGGAAGGCCCCCACCCTGACTCTTCCATTCTGGAAGGACCTTTCATGCCTCTATCTGAGGCCAGCCAAGCGCTCCATCTACATCCAGAAGAAAGTAAATAGAACCAGCAATCCTCTCTCTCTCTCTCTCTCTCTCTCTCTCTCTCTCTCTCTCTCTCTCTCTCTCATTTGCTTCCTTCTCATGGAATAGGAGCAGTTGGTGGTTCTGCTGAATTTCTTGCTCTCAAGTGGTAGAAGAAACAAAGGACCTTTCATCCTCCCAGATGTTTACTGTTGAAAATATAGAAAAGAGTCTAACAGTCTGACCAATCCGTGGAGATCATTGTTAACGTGGCCATGTGGTTCTGTGGTTCCTTTGAATCTCAAATCTTTTCTAAACTAGGCAGTGACCACAACCTGCATAAATTTTCACCCTGATTTTCTTCACTTAATTCTTGACGTAAGGATTTTCCCTGTGCCTTTAAATACAACTTGACAATGTGACTCTTTGGTGATGACGGTATTCCGTGGACTGAAGGCGCTAAAATGTACTGTGATTAAGGTGTCCCCAACGACCACATTTTTATTCTGTACCAATGGTATCCCTGTAAGCTCTGTAGCAAGGTGTCTTATTATCCCTGGACATTTTCACTCATTGAGAAATTGAAGCTAAGGAAACCATATGACTTAGCCACTTAACTGCAATGAGCAATATAGACCTGCAAACCCAACTGCCTTGGTCAGCTCAGCTAAAACAAAATACCCAACCCTGAGCGACTTAAACAGCAAACACAATTCTCACAGTTCTAGAGGTTTACATCCAAGATCGCGGTGTGGGCGCCACGGTTGGGCTCTGGTGAGAACCTCCCCAAGGCTGCAGTCTCCCTCCCTGTGTGACAGAAAGAGAGCCAGGGGCTGTGCTGGTTCTCCCCTACAGGGGCAACAATTCCACTCATGAGGGTTTTACCCCCACAATTTAACCATGTCCCGGTGGTCTTACCTCCTATTATCATCACCTTGGAAACTAAATTTTCAACATATAACTGGGCCCAGAAGCACAGGCCTGTAATCCCAGCACTCTGGGAGGCTGAGGCAGAAGGATCATAAGTTTGCACTCAGCCTGGGCAGCTTAGTGACTTAGCGGGACCCTGTATCAAAATCAAAGATAAAAATAGGCAGGGGGTATAGCTCAGTGCAAAACCCTGGGCTCCAACGCCAATGCCACAAAATTTAATTTAATTTAAAAATAAGACTTCAACGTACAAATCTGGAGGAGACACACATTCGATTTGTAATATCAACCTAGGTCATTAGATCCTAACACTAATATTTTAAAAAAAGGTCACCCTACTCTTTCTACTTTGTTAAATGCATTAAGAAGGAGAAAACAAAGAAGGAAAATAGAAGGGAAGAAGAAAGGGAGAAAAAGAGAGAGGAAACCTGTACGATCACCTGTAGCCTGCCAAGTGCCTTCCCTGCATAATCTCATCTGTGGACAAGTTTCTCCCAGTCTGTAGATCAAGAACCTCAGACTCAGAAAGGCTAAGAAATGCTCTCAAAGTTTACAAACACTTGACAGAATAAAGACCATTAGCATTTCCTTGTGTGCCTACTATGTGCTGAGCCCGTGAGTCTTGTGTGACAGGCACGATATTAGGCCCATCAAGAAGAGGAGGCTGAGGCAGGTCAATGGCTCTCAGATCCAAGTGGTAGAGCTGGGCTCTGAGCACTTAAGTCAGCCCTCTCCTGGGTACCCATTCCAGGCAGTCCCACCAGCTTTCGGCCTGTGAAGCCCCAACTGATATTCTCCTTTGTGGACTTTCCCTTGTCCTGTGTGAGACGCGCCCCACTTTGGTTTGCTCTGTGATAATGAAAGAGACTAGAGGCTGAGAGCCATGAACGCTTCTCTGCTTTCTGGCCAATCCTTAGTATGAGTATGAGCATGTTTGTGTGTATGTGTGTGTGTGTGGTTATTGCTAATGGAGCCTGTAACCTTCACACTGAGCTACATCCCCAGCCCATATTTTAGTTTTGATTTTGAGACAGGGTCTCACTAAGTCACTAAGTTGCACAAGCTGGGCTCACACTTGCAATCCTCCTGCCTCAGTCTCCCAGAGGGCTGGGATTATGGACCTGTGCCACCAAGCCCGGCTCTGACCAATCCTGATAACTACGCACATGGTACCCACCACTGTAGTAAGAGTACGGAGTCCACTGGGATCTCTCTCCAAGATTAGGACACCACAGGGAGCAAGGCTATACCTGGAGACTGAGTTAATCTTCTATTTCTAATTATTTAACTCCCTTGCTCTTTCGCTGAATCACTCCTCTCGTCTGAAGGAAGAATGCAGAGGCGGGGGGATCCTCTCCTCCCAAGCCATTGGGAACCATCCCCATCCAGCCATGTCTCAGCAGTAACTGCCCACAGACGGACTGGGTTTCCCCACAAGCTCACAGCCCCAGATCCCCAGGAATAGCCAAGAAAGATCAGGTCTGCCCCAGGCCTCTCAGTGATGACCAGTAATGGCGAAGAACACATTCTGGGTTACTATGGGTGACCCCGAGCTCACCTCCAGGGCACGGGAGCCACTTCGGTTCAATCCTCCATAGCCAGGAATGATTTATTTCAGGCTCTTTTTACTGCCACCTCTATTATGGTCCATTTTAGGAAGGAGCCAAGGGAAGGAAGGTGTCTGGGGAGCTGGATTTGAACCTGACCTATTTATTGAGAGAAAAGGCCACTCCATCAAGCACCACAGAAGTCACCTTGATCTTCAAGAACCTCAAAATGTTGCCCCCTGGAAGCTTTGACTTTAGGACAATAGCAAAATGTTGCCCCTTTCCCTTTCTGAGTCCTGCAGGTGACACCCTCTATGCATCTACTTCTCCAACACCCTTCAGGGGATTTTCAGGCTGTGGATTCTGTACACCAGCCCCACCCAATAAAAATATAATGTGAGTTTCCTATGGCATTTTAAACTTTCTATTAGCCACGTTAAGTAAGTAAAAGAGACAAGTGATATAAATTTTAAAAGTCTGTTTCTTTTCATCCAATAGACCCAAAACATTACTGTTTCAGTATGTGGCACTAACCACATTTAAAGCACTCAAAGGTCACTTGTGGCTAGTGGCTACCACTGCAGAAACTATTGGCTAGGATGGCTCTAGAAAAGGGAAGTCCACATCACTGATGCAAACCAGACATCTTATTTAAAATGCAAATTCCAGGAGCCCCGTTCCAAAGTTTCTGAAGGAGAAAACACAGGGCAGCAAAGAGACTCAGTACCATGGATTAAAGCTGGGGCCTCTGCACTACACTACATTTCCAGCCCTTTTAGCTTTCATCTTGGAATGAGGTCTCACTAGTTTGCTATACTGTCCAGGCTGGGCCCATCCTTTCTACTATAACCTCCTGCCTCAGCCTCCCAGAGTTCTGAGATGACAGGTCTGTGGCACACCACCAAGCTGGCAATCTGCATGTTCAACAAATGCCCTCAGGTGACTCTAAAGGAGATCATCTACTGAACACACTTTGAGATGCTCTGGCATAGAACATGATGCAGGGCAAAGCAGACGTGCCTGACCCTTGGGATATAGGAATAACCTAAGTACCCCAGGATCACGGGAACAGTGTCCACCTCCCTGATATGACAGTCCTGCCCCACCCTCAGCCACTTTCACTTTTCCTTGACTTACAATCATGTTGCTGTGTGTGGGTGATGATGTAGGTGGCCCAGTGGAAGAAGAAGTAAGGACACTGGGTGGAGGACAGTTGAGGTCCGTTATGATCCATTTCCTCGGGTGTTGCTTAAGGTTAGATAACGAATGTCCTAAGAACACAGAGAAACAGACAGAACCCTACTGTCTTTGAGCAAGAGGACTTTGAATGGTTGAACATCTACATAACAGCCTCTCTTGGTTTGGGTCACTAATTGAGGGAGAGGCTGGTCTGCACACTAACTGGCCTCAGGGCCTGGACTTGGCCACTAACCAAGACCAGAAGAGTGACTTCTAGGTTTTTCCCTTCTCAGTGTTTCTCAAAGTGCAACCAGTGTGACCTCAAAGTGAGGACAAGATTAGGACAATGATCTTGGAGGACAGGAAAGGGAAAAAGGAAGTAAAAAATGATTAATATATAATCGGCACCAATGTTCCAAGTTGAATGTAATTATATGTACCACAAATACATATAAAAATAATTCTGGAGGGGAAAAAAGAAAACGTAACAAAACAGTACTGTAAATTCACAGAATCTTCCTCCAGAGACTGATCACATGGTCAGGACCTGGACCCAGAATCTCCATGGACCCTGCACCCTTCACCTACCATTGCCCCTCAGGTAATGCTGCAGGGGATGGGGGTGCCACTAGTGGGACCCACACATACCTTACTGATCTCAACAGTGTGAAGCTACGAAATTCAGTAAGCTCTTTCCTTTTTATTTTAATGTAAACATGTCCAATTGGTGGTCCACCATTTTTTAAAATATTACAATGAGAAAAGAGCTTAAATTTTAGTACTTCTATACAGTACACTGACTATATTATATACTGTATATGTGGTGCCAGACAGTTCCTCTTCATTCAAAAAAAAAAAAAAAACAAGAGCAACAAGGCGAAGGGTCTGCAGGTCAGACACGCCTGCCTTAATGATGCATGTTCTATGCATAGATTTCTAATTATAAAATATTTTAACAAATGCAGATAGAGGAGCTGGAGGAGTAGCTCAACAGTTAAAGTGCTCAAGACCCTGAGTTCAATTCCCCAGCACTACATAAGCCAGGTGTGGTGGCACATACCTGTAATTCCAGCACTCAGGAGACTAAGACAGGAAGATTGCTGTGAGCTCAAGGCCAGCATGGGCTACATAGTAAGTTCAGGAGTAGCTAAGACTGCAGAGTAAGACCATGTCTCAAAAAAAAAAAAAAAATGCAGGTAGAGTAAAAGAAATAAGTTCTCTCTTCTCTAAACACACTTCTCCCCAACAAAAGTAACTACTATTAGTGGCTACATTTACATTCTATAGCATATTTCTTTTGTATTTATATACTAAAGATAGACACCTGCACACAGATGGGTTTTTTTTCTTAGAATAATACATACTGTACTTTGATATGTTTTGTGATGCAACGCTAAGGCTTCAAAGATCACAACATACTAGCTCTGCAGCACCTAAATACAACTCCTCCTCATTATTTTTTAACGAATGCATATAATTCTTTAGTATAAACTTTCCATATTTGATTTAGCTTTTCTCCCCTTTATTGGTATCTGTGCTTGCGTGTGTGTTGCTCTTACAAACAACACTGCAAGAAATATCACTGTACAAATTGGCTGCGGACTTGGGGAATAACAGAAGAACAACCACTAATCTTGACTGAAAATGTTTATCCTAGATAGACCTCAAAGAAATGGAAACTGGAAAAACAAGAAGGCATCGTAAAGGCACAATAAGGCCTTTTACCTGTAAAATCAGCCAATTAAAACATTGGAAGATGTCATGCCAGCCAGGGGACAATAAGGAGACCTTTTTTTGCTGCTGGGCCTTGTACGTATTGGTGCAAATCGACTTCCGAATCTCTGGTTATTCCTACATACAATGAGCATGATCTGATTGGTCAGATGAGATCATCACTGCTGAATACTTCGAATGTCATGGATGTTAATTAGTCTCGTTGGTGATGAGGAGGAAAGAGTTCCAGCAACTGAGGAGCGAGACATCCACCTTTGAACTCGCCTTACGGACTGGGAAAGGGCCAAAAGGAGCTGTTCGAGGAGAAGCAATGAGAGCTGCCATGGCTGTTTCCTGTCTGGATTTATAGATTTAGAAACAAGAGCTGTGTTACCAGCAACGCTCAGGCCTGAGGGATTCACAGGCTTCCTCCGTGATGGATGGCATGTTCACACCGCGTGCCGGGACCAATCAGGCTGCCGCTCGACTGCTGACCTCTCCAATATCCCCTGTCCCGTACCAAGAGTCCTGGGCCCCTTAATCCCCTTTTAGACTTCCCTTCCTTATCCACTAGCTTTGTTTATCCCAGAAATGTGTGGATGAAGACGACAGCATTATTTTCAGCTCGTCCCGGATTCAAGAGGAGCTGGATGCGGCAACCAGCTCAGGACTTGGCTGACTGCAGACTAAAAAGCAGTCTTTTCTTCCTCTTGTTCCCAATAGCGTTCAAGAAGACCCAACAGCGGCCACTGGTTTTTGAATATCATTTTTAGCTATATAATAATTGTACATATTCTTGGGTGACAGTGTGATACTTTCATGCATGTATACAGCATGTAGTGATCAAATCAGGGAATGAACGTGTCCATCACCTCAAACAGTTCTCATATCCTTGGTGTGGGGCACATCTAAAACCCTATCTTCTAACCATTTAAAAATACCTAATAAGTTATTGCTAACGGTAGTCACCCTACATTTCCCCTACTAATTGTAGTTTTGTGCCCATTCATCATCAAACTCTTCCTCTTTCTCTCTCTTCCTCTCTCCCCTCCCACTTACCCTCCCTCTCCCTCTCTCTCTTCATCTCTCTCCACTACCCTTCCAAGCCTCTGGTCTCCACTGCTTTGGTTGGAAGAGTACAAAATATACTCTGACCAGCTGTGGCTTCCAGTGCCTTGCCAAGAGAAGACAGACCTTAGACATCACCCACTGTTTTGGGCTTCAAAATGGGCTGGCAGACAACAGCCCAGTGAAGTTAGTGTTCTGGGAGCTAATAATATAGTGTCTGAAGTGGTCAAAATGTAGTTGCTTTTGCACACCTGTCTATATAAATCCCAAATCTGGAACTGTGTGCATAGAACTCGAGAAAACAGCACCTCAGAATATTTTCCAGATATGACCAAAAAAAAAAAAAAATCTGCAAAGACACTCAGGAACACAACGCCCAGTCTGCTAGCTACATCTTCTCATTAGCATATTGGCACCCTACTTCAGAGTAACAGGATTTGGGGCAAAGATTGGAACTCAAGTTTTGAAATCTAGAAAGAATTGACAATTGGTTTTTATTTTTTTAGGAGGATGTTGTGGTTTAGACCTCAAACGTCCCCCTGAAATCTCAAGATCAGAGGTGGGGTCTGACTGGAAGGAGTAGGTCTGGTGGGAAAGGTGTGTCCTCATCCCGGACTCCTCCTCTCTCTTGGCTTCCTGGCTGCAACGGGGTGAGCCAGGCTGCTCTATCACGGTCTTCCCCCGTTTCCACCCGACCATGTGTGGACTGACACCTCTAAAGCCATAAGCTAAAGTACACGACGAGGCTGTGAGGACAAAGGAACTCTTCTACATTACTCGTAGGACTGTCAACTGGTACAACCACTTTGGAGGGCAGTAAGGGAGAATCTTCAAAAGGCTGAAAATAAATATTGCATTTGATCTAGTGATATCTTTTCTGGATATCTTTCCAAAAAAGTTAAAAGCAATGTATAATAGAGATACAAATATACCCATGTTTATAGCAGAACAACTAACAATAGCTAAAATGTGGAAGATGCTGAAATACTCATCAACAAACCAATGGATACAGCAATCGTGATATATGTACACAACAGAGTACTGCTCTTCCATAAAGACAGAGAGATTTTTGGCTTTTTAGACAAGTGGAGGCAACTTGAGACCATCATGCTCAGTGAAGTTAGTTGAACCCAGAAGGTTAAATATTACATGGCTTCTCTAAAATGAGAAAGCCAGAATATAGTCATTTATAGAACCAAATTGGGGTGAGAGTGGGAGTTATGGGTGGATGAGGAGAGTGCGGGAGGGTCAAAAAGGAGGAGAGGAAGGGATCATAATGTTGACACAATACATACATGCACAAAATACTCAAGCTCAATGTAACCACCATGTATCACAGATATGTATATTATTATATATTATTATACAATAAAAATGGAGGAGAAAGACTACGATAAGGCCCATGCAGCTGTGGAAGGCTGAGGCAGAAGGATCACAAGTTCCAGCCCAGCCTGGGTAACTTAGCAACTTAGTGAGGACTTGTCTCAAAATAAAACATATAAAAGGCTGGGGACATAGCTCAGTGTGAAGGCCCTGGGTTCAGTCCCTGATACTCTGCCCCTCCACACAGACCCACAAGGACTGTGACAAAGAAGACATCCTAAATAAATGGGAAACAGATGAATTTAGAAGCCATGTTGGAAAAATAGGTTGGTTGTGGGAAGAGAAGCAATCTGTTTAGATCTTCACTATTTTGTTATATTCTTAACTACATTCCACATAAACAAATAAATATTAAAGACATAAAAAATAATTAGAATAAAATGAAGATAAATATTTAATCTCAGTTTGAGATAGGATTTTTCCAAGCATAAAGCTCATAGAAGAAATCACCAAGGAAAATACTAATAGATTCAATTTTAAAAATTGAGGCTGTTGTACAGCAAAGTGAACTGAGCAGAATTAGAAGACGAAAGTCAATTAGAGAAGGGGGGATTTATAAGAAATATGGCAAAGATGAATGGTTTTATGACACAAAGAAATGTTTAAAAATCCAAAAGAAAAATGTGCAAGGACATAAAAAGTTAATTTCCAAAGTAAGAAATACAAATAGTACGTAAGAATACAAGAAATTTTTTTTTGATTGGGAGTTGAATCCAGTGCCTAAACATGACCTACATCCCTTGCTTTTTTAATACAGGGTCTTACAAAGTTGCTAAGTTGTCCAGGCTGGGCTTGAACCTGCGATCCTCCCTGCCTCAGCCTCCTCAGGTGCAGTCACTGAATTTTATAGTTCTCAATCTAGCTCTAGTCTTATCATTATGAAATTTCCCTACAGATTTTTAGAACATTTGACATAAGTTTAGGTTTCCCAGGTTGTAGAAGGTTTCATTTTATGTCTTCTTGGGACATTAAAAAAAAAAAAGAAAAAGGCTGTTCAGTGGTTTGTTTGTTTGTTTTTAAGGAGCCCACAATCATGTTTGCTATGGTAAGATATAATTTGTCATTGGTTTAGGAATGTGAGAGGACTTAAATTAGACAATCCTGATGTATGTGTCAGTTAAGACTCTCTCTCTAGCACACACGTGTGCGCGCGCACACACACACACACACACACTGAAAATCCAAACTAAAGTGGCTAATCCAATCAATAGAATTTGTGACTAAAGCCTCCACAAGAGGGCTTCATGTAGGGCTTGTGCGAGTGAGGCCAAGGATATCACCCAAGACCTGGCATCTGCCTGTCCTCCCTTCTGTCCTGTCATCTGTCCGACCTACACTGGACATGTTTGCCTCATGGCAACAAAATGGCTGTCCAAGCAGCTGCATTCACGTCCTCATACCACAACTTCCAGGAAGGAAAAAAAAAAAAAAAAAAAAACCAGCAAGAATTTTCTGAAGACTTCTGCGGAAAAGAGAATTTACTCTAGCCATAAGAGAAATGCAAATCAAAACATCTCTAAGGTACCATCTAACTCCAGATAGATTGGCCTATAGTAAGAACTCAAACAGCAATCAGTGCTGGCGAGGCTGTGGGGAAAAAGGAACCCTCCTGCACTGCTGGTGGGAATGTAAATGGGTACAACCACTATGGGAAGCAGGATGGAGGTTTCTCAAAAGATTGGAAATAAATATCCCCTTTGGTCCAGTGATACCCCTCCTGGGAATATTCCCAAAAGAGTTAAAAACAACACATAACAGAGATACATGTATACCCATGTTCATAGCACCACAACTAACAATAGCTAAAATGTAGAAGACACCGAAATACCCATCAACAGACCAATGGATACACAAATTGTGGCATTTATACACAATGCAATACTATGCATCTACAAAGACAGATAGGTTGGAGGCTTTTGTAGGCAGATGGAGGCAACTTGAGACCATCATGCTTAGTGAAGTGTGTCAGAAGCAGAAGGTGAAATATCGAATGGTCTCTCTGATATGGGAAACCCAGATCACAAACATCTCATGGAACTTAATGTGGAAAATAATGGGAACTGGCATGGGTGGGTAAGCGGAGGGCCTAAAGGAGAGAGGGGAAGGTCTTATAACTTTGTTATGATATGTATGTGCACAAAATACTCAAGATCAATGTAAACTTTATATTTTGCACTTATACATATCAATAAAATGGGGGGGGGGGGGGAAGAAAAGAGAATTTAAGTGTTTTCCTCCTAGTACCTGAACCTGAACCAAAGAGACAGATTTTAATTAGACATGCTGAGTCCATGCCCACCCAAGATTAATCATGAGTTTCCAGAAGTTGAGTTTTGTGATTGCTCTGCTCTTTTCCACAGAAAATCCTTAAGTCAGAAGGTCAAGTTTATACCCCCCCCCCCCCCCCCCCAAAAAAAAAAAAAAATAGAAAAAAGACCTCCATCCATTCAGGCTGCTTCCTGCTCTGTGGCCCTCAGCAACACACAACACACCTGCCATCCCTGAGCCTCCTCACCTTCAAAAGGTCAATGACAGTACCTCCTTACTAGGCTGGTATAGTGTTAAATGAAATGATATGTAAAATCCCCCAAAACAGTGAATAATCAAGAATCTTTTGGGCTTTTTTTGTAGACAGGGTCTCTCTCTGCAGTCCAGGCAGGTCCTGAACTCACTACATAGCCCAGACTGCCCTTGAACTCACAGTAATCTTCCTACCTCAGCCTCCCAAGTGCTGAGATTATGGACATGCACCACCATGCCCTACTTATATGGTGCTGGGGAATCGAACTCAGGGTCTTGTGCTTCCTAGGCAAGTGCTTTAACCACTGTGCTAATCCTCCAGCCTTATCATTTCTTATTCTTGATGCCACTAATGTAAATCAGCTCCTTGAAGAGAGATCAAATTCCCGTACATGACAACCCTAAATTGGATGGTTTTGCCACAGCAGAGGAGGAAATTGTACCACCCCACAGCTCAATGTGGAATGTTACCATGGCTCATAAAAAAAAAAAAGAGTGCCCAGCAGAAATTTCCACACGCTCTTGGAAGCTGGCAGAAATCTACGGACACATAATATATTCTGCTAGAGCAGTGAGTAAAAGGAGCAGATGTTGAACAAGGAGGCCGCCCCTGGCAATATCTGCTAATTGATGTGATGTGTGTTTTTATGGGAGTTTGATCAAGGTGTTTTATCTATGGCTCTCAGGGAAACTCTAGAATGGGCAGATTCAGAACATTCTTGTAAAAGAACTTTGGAGAAAGTGCTGGGGTATCAAAATCTCTACACCAGCAAAGATGTAACTTCTTTACTAAGGCTTTTGAAAGGGGTCTAGACAAATGAGTGAAGGAGATAAATAAGGGAATTGGTTTTTTTCTTGTTTGCAGAGGGGTTTTATCTTCACCAGTTTCATGTGACTGCTCTAGGCATGCAAAGAGTCTCACACACATAAACACATATGCACAGATGCGTGTGAATAACATTCAGGATCCCAGCAAATGTAAATGAGAGATACAAGAGGAAAAGGAAAACATCAACACATGCCCATACACACACGTATGAAGTTAAGGAAATTCAAGACAGATGAACACAGATAGGAACATTTGTCTTACACACCCCTCAACCTGGCCAAGCTATACTACGTGGGAAATGAAAGCTGATTCAGCTACGTGGGGAACAGCTGTACCACTGGTCTTGAACGATTCCCTGGCCAGAAGGCCTAAATACATGACTGAGACCCAAGGCAAGAAGATGGAAAGCCTGTTGTCAGATTCCAACTTGTGGATTCAGTCAATCCTCAGCTTTGGAAGGGAACAGAGAAAATCTATCAACCCAGTGC
Source organism: Ctenodactylus gundi (assembly GCA_004027205.1). NCBI lineage: Eukaryota > Metazoa > Chordata > Mammalia > Rodentia > Ctenodactylidae > Ctenodactylus > Ctenodactylus gundi. The sequence goes on along the minus strand of PVKB01000543.1, from coordinate 127,224 downwards.
ACCCACCACTCCTCCATACTTCATCCTCCCATCAAGAGTGTGGTTAGAATGATCCATGGGGCTGGCCAGGGGAAGCTTCCTTTCCACGTGACCTAAGAAGAGCTAAGATCAGGGAAATAACCACTCATTATGTACCATGAGTTCTTAGGGACCCTGCTGAGTCCTATATCACACACAGTATCTCTCATCCTTCTCAATCAACAGTGCAGCCCCATGTCAGAGACTAGAAAACAGGACCACAGTCAACACGGTGCACATCGCATGGGTGACTTTGATGCACTGTAAGCCAGTCCTCCAAATGGTGTTTCCATAGGGGAGGAATGATTAACTGAGATTAAATAGCATCTCGGGAAAAATCAAGTGATGTCTAGCTTAAATGTGGATGGGAAACTAAGTCTACTACAACAGAGAAACTTAGCACCTATGGATTAAAAATGGACCCCCTCCATTTCTGCGATTTCTTTGCTAAAGACGCATGAGGCTGTCCACTCTGCAAGCCGTGGTCAGTGTCCACAAGGCAAAGCAAGAAAGATGGCACTGACGGGAGCACAGAGAGGTCACCTCAGCCCTGGTGGACAGGGTGCAGAGTAGTTCTACTCTCTCATTACAAGTAATAACAGTCTGTGATGGTCATAACCACCTGGTCTATGTCATTTATGTAGAACAAAAAGATGAGTGATAGTCATCGTATCTACCACAGCCAGATGTTACTGATGTTTAGTAAATAATCCCATGAAAGGACTTGAGCCCGATGCGCATTTGTTGTGCTGTAACTCTGCAAGGCTCTGTCATAGGATCCAAGGCAGGAACGTAGCTGAGCTGCAGGAAGAAGCTGGCAAACAAAAATCAATGACTGGTCTCTACCCACCTTTCCCCTGTATTTCTGTCTACACGTCACAGCCATTTTTATAAATCTACAATTCACATTGGTAAGAGAAAGAAAGAATGAAAAAGAAAGAAAGAAAGAAAGAAAAATTAAAAAGAAAAGAAAAAGGGGTATTTCTCAATTCTTGAGTTGACTAGCTTAAATCTTCTGGGTCCAATTTCAAATTCCTTTGAGGGAGAACATGGTTGGCCCAACTTAGATCACATGTATACTTCTGGTCCAATCATCTATAGCCAGAGGGTATGGCTCATACAGGAAGTGCTGCCATAGCTGTTAGGACTTGCTTTTATGTGTCTTTGAATGTAGAAGGGAAAGTTTCCACAGAAAAAGCAAGTTTTGTCAACTGGCAAAATTCGCATAAAGGTGTCTGCTATAAAGATAAAGGAGAAGTAGAGAACAAACTGACATCTAACATTTTTGAGAGTTCATATGTTTAAGGCTTTATTATTAAGTGCAAGGAAGTCTCTTTTTTTTCCAATTTCATCTAAGTTCTCTTTTCCTTAGAAGTTCAAAAGCAACCCAGAGGACTGACATGAAAAAATGTCCACCCCCTCTTCAGCTCTCCTGTTCCACATATTTTGGTCTTGTAGACCCCCCCCACACACACACACACACACACCACAATATTCTCAGTCACAAAACAAAATTCTACTGAAAAAAGCAAAGACAAACAATATATGAAAGTAGGTATTATCTATGTTAGCAGCCAGCCAAGAATGTCCAATTGTATTTATTTGCAGCCTAATCTACCTGCCTGTAATTTTCACTCATCTGGTTCAGTCCACCAGAAAATAAATTGAATTCCTCCTCAGCAAGTCACTCACCTGAATCTATACTTGTTTTCTAGAGACACTATAAAAAAAAAAGTACCACAGACTGGGTGACTCAAACAATAGAAATTTACTCTCAAGGAGACTGGAATTCTGGGATTAAGGTGTCAAGAGGGCTGATTCCTTATAAGGTGTCCTGGGTTTGCAGATGGCACTCCCCTATGTGTGCCTGTGTCCTAAATTCTTCATATATGCAAACCTGTCATAGAGGATCAGGGCCCACCTATATTTTAGCTCAGTCACCTCTTAAGACCTAATCTCCAAATACAGTCACATTCTAAAGTATCAAGGGATAACATTTCAATGTGTGACTTTTGGGGGACACAATTTGGCTCCTAATAAGGTCTTTGAAGGCAGTTCCTCATCTGTCACTAAGCCTACAGGCTCACTATTAAAGACCCAACCTTGCCCCACAAGTCTTTTTGATTTCTAGGGTATACTTTCTGGCGCAACATGTAAAGATGAAGGACCTACCCCCATGGAAGGAAGTATGCTTTGAACTAATGTTTCATTGGAAAAGAACTGACTTCTAGCTCGGATTTTAAGTGACAGAGAATGGCTTGGAAGATGCTTGCGTTGGAAACAAGAAAAACAATCTCATAGTAAGAGGAGAGGATGAGACATAAAGGAGGCAAATCCTGGAGCAAATTTCACCTCTTCCCAGCTACTCAGCTGTAAGGATCTCCTATGGCATAGCTTTGATCCCTTCCACACAACTCTGAAGACCTGCAGAGGTGACTTCCGAAATTGACAATGTCCGTTGCCCTCCATAGCACATGTAACCTCTAATGCATCTCTCGTGCCCTTCCTCTTCAACAATAGCATGTGCACATGGCTATGACCTTCATCCCTCTCCAGCAGAGATGCAATCTTATTATGATTCTCCACATTTCTCCTCAGTGTCTCCTCAACCAGATGTCAAGAGCTTTGTCTAATTTCCTTGGGATCCAGCAAAGTGATCGAATTCCAAGTTTCACTTCGCTTTTCCAGGAGACTTTCATTCACAGGCACCATTTCAACTCCTAGGTCCGCAGAGAAAGGGCTGGTGGTTGGTGATGAGCTAATTTAGTACCTGCTGCCAATGTACTCAGTAGTTAAACAGATTAAATTAATTCTCCTTAGAGCAGCAGTTTTCAACGTTGGCTGCACATTGTACTCATCTCGGGAGCTTTAAAAAAAAAATCCTGATGACTGAGTCCCACCCCAAGATTCTGATTTAATTGGTCTGGGGTGCAGCCTGGGCATCAGAATATTTTAAAGCTCTCCAGGTTATATAAATTGAAAGCAAGCTCAGAGTAATTGCTTTAGGGTGGTGATTCTCAAAGTGTGATCTGTGGACCACTTGCATCCACAGGGTCTGAGTGCTGATTGGAAATGCAGATTCTCAGGTACCTTCCCACATCTCATGAGTCAGAATTTCTGGAATTTCGAGGGGCCCAGCAATCTCTATTTTTATCCACTATCTGGATAATGCCAAGTCTAAGAACCGCTGTTTTGGTGGTCCTCGAGTGTTGGACTACATTCTTCTCAAGGGTATTTGACAAATGTAGCTCAGCTTCTTACTGTCTCTGCTCACATCTAAAGACTCTTTAACTTTGTCCCCATCTTCATCTCTGGACCAGATTCTCACCTAAGGCAGATGACACGTCAGCAACCCAGGCTCAGTACCAAGGCTGAGCATGGACCTCACTGCCCTGGTGATCCCTTAACACTCATCTCTAATAAACAGACCCCGTTTCCCAAATCTGTCCCGTACTTGGTCCAGCAGTTCTGACAACTCTGCTCTTGCCACATTCCTCAGGATCAGAATTTCTGTTCTGAATCACGTGCCCCAGATACCCCCAATTCCCTCCCACACTGAGGAACTTAATCATAAATATTGATTCCACTCTCCCCCACAACCAATCTCTTCCTCTGAATTTTCTTTGAAATAACTACTTGTCTCCCCGGCTACTTTCCTGCATAAACTCTTTCAGAGGAAGTAATGAATTATACGGGTGTAGGTTTACTGACTGACTGACCTTAAGCAATAACATCTGCTCGTCTTAGAAAACAAAGAATTCAAAGGAACCAAGAAGAAAATAAAAACCATCCTCCATTCCCCTCCCTCCCAGACCGCCACTGTCCCAGATCCCAGTCAGCCGTATCATCACAACATTTTGCTGTGTTTTCTTCTTTTTTCTTGCACTTTCATGTACATTATTATCTACTTTATTCCAAAAAAAAATGTACGAGGTAAGTTACAAAAGAACGTGAAACTCAAGGCATACTTTTGAAATTTTTTATTGATGAAATAAGTGGCCTCAACGCTTTTCTGTAGCATGTTAGTCATATGTTGTATACCCACCCCTTCAGTACCATGACAAGACTTCTACACCCTACCTCCAGTCATGCGTTGATTCTGGTATTGACTTTGTGACTTGATGGGCTAGTGGGAGACTCAAGACAAACTTGCTTTGTAGGGCTTGCTCTGTTTTAATCCAAAGATTCTCCATGGGAAGAACACACCACAGTGTCCACTACCCCCTCTGCCTGGGCCCCAGAGTCACATTTATGGAGGAAAGCAAGTCTATAGATGCTTGGGAGTGGGGGGGAGTACTTCTCATTGCCGGGCATGATGGCACACTCCTGTAATCCCAAGAACTCTGGAGGCTGAGGCAGGAGGATCACAACTTCAAGGCCAGCCTTGGTAGCTTATTGAGTCCGTGTCTTAAAATTAACATATAAAAATAGCAAGGAGTAAAGTTTAGTGGTAGAGTGCCTACCTAGTCTCACATGCCCCAGTTCCTGGGTCCAGTCCCCAGTACCTCAATAATAACAATAACAATAATTATGGGCCACTGGGTTTTGTATTGCCTTTTTTTATGACCATAACTAATTGATATATACCCAGTTTCATTTGTAACATGCATAGACTTTCATGTTATAGAATTCTTGAAGTCAGGGTGTGTCTTCTAAACAATGACACATATAGCTTTTCTGGAAGTATTTTTTTCCTTTCTTACTGGCATTAAAAAAAAGGATGTTCTTTATTATATTTTGTGGCATCCTAGGTTCTATGAAATATAGTAGGTGGAAAATCGATTATAAAGTAATATGTGCAGTACCGGTTCATTAAAATTCATACACAAATGGCCTCCAACATAGGAAGGCTTGCCTTATGATTTTTCAACTATACAATGGTACAACAGCAATACATATTCAGGAAAAATTGTTCTTCCAACTTTGAGTTTAGCTCTCTTCCCAGGCTGGTGGTTTGCAGCACAATACCATCGTGATGCTGAGCAGCGACCGTGAATCGCAGGTCCCCATCAGCCATATTATCACAAGAGTGAACAGCCAATCCTTTCCAGTGTGCTGTGTTACTAAGTCATTGTGTTTAGTACCTTAGGTCCCCCCCAAGTCTCATGTGGTCAGAGATGGGGTTCTGGAAGATGACTGAATTGTGGAGAGCTATTCTCATCAGTGGACTCATCCATTAAAAATTTCATGGCTGAACATGTTAATGAGAAGTGGGGCCCAGTTGGAGGTGGGTCACTGGAGGTGCAACTTAGATTGATGTGTTCTTGTCACATGCTACTTATTTCTCTGAGTCCTGGGTGTGATGGGATAAGCAGGTTTTCTCTTCCCTGCCTTGCCCAGCTATGGACTAAACCCACTAGAAACTGTAAGCCAACAAAACTGTCTCCTCCCTTAAGTTGTGAGTGTTGAGTCTTTTGTCCCAGCAGCAGGAAAGTGACTACTTCAAGTATTCTAAATGCAGTTTTCACCTCACAATATTTTCAACTTGTAATGAGTTTATTTGGATATAACCCCATCATAAATCAAGAAGCTTCTATACATACATATATAAATATCTCTTCTATACGTGTGCTTTCTGTTTATCTTATGTGTCTTTCATATATGTATGTATGTATGTATGTGTATATATGTATATCTACACATACACATACATACAACAGCATATATAATTTCAATAAGTAAAATTTAGTTATTCCAAAGGCCATAAGAACATCTATTAGGAAAATAATTTCTCTTCGGTTTAGGAGAACAATTGAATAATAATTTCTGAGTTTGGAATCCAAAGACGTTTACCTAAGTCTAGATAGAATGAAATGAAGACAGAATCAAAGTTTAATACACTAATAGGAATTATTTAATTATATCCCAGTTAACCAAGACAGCAGTGTAGATAATAGAAGGTCAAAACCTTCTATTTACTTAAAGTAAAATGTGGCGGTAGGCATCCTCCATGGTAGGGAGCAATCAGCAAACTCCAAGAACAGCGTCTAGTACTGCCTGTAACCAATCTCTGCTCGTCGCAGCCTTTCGTCTTACCACAGCCCTTCTTAGATGACAAGAGAAAAGGTGTCACCATGCCCTGTTTGGAACAGTAGATCACAGGACGCTGAATGGTGGGATGGTGGGTGTCCTCACCACCCACAGATGTCTCTGAAGAGCACAGCGTCACCCACAGGTTAAGAAGTGCAAGCTTCGGTTATGTTCCTTGTCAACGCAAGATTGTTGCCAAAAAACTGTAAAACTCATGTAACACGTGCAAGGAAAAAGCTAAAATGTTAAGCACCCAAACATCAGCAGCAATGATGCAGCTGTGCCCTAGACAGCGGGCTTCTTTATCAGTCTTGTTTTCTTTTATTTTTAATAGTTTTCTGCACCTTTGAAATTTTTCACAATGCGAATGTACTGACTTAGGCACCTAAAAATAAATTTATGTGTACATAAGAAAGAAGAGGGGTCATGGAATAGAACCGGGAGACTGATCAGGATTGTGGCCTGTTTATACACCCTGCTTATTTCTCATGGATCAAGAGCATTTCCATTTTATTGCAAGTTCTTCACAGTATCATCAGTGAGGCCTACATGCAGCATATAAATGAATGAATGGTGACTGATTTAATCTTCTGCTGTTAAGTAATTAGGAAGTAATTGAGTTATTTCCATTTTCCGTAGTATTATCAGTGACCACGCTGAATAATTTTGTATAGAAGTCTGGCTCACCTCTAACAACATTGTCATATGCCTGGTCACCTGATGATCCAAATCCCTCATCCTCTGACTTCTCCACCAGCACGGAATCTTCAGTGCCTGTTGCCTAGCCACTTGTTTTCCATCGCTGCCTCCCAGAACACTGTCCTCCAGTCCTGAGCCCCGGGCCTTTCCAGCTCCAGTCAGCATCTGTAGGGTCAATCCTCCAGTGCCTCAGCTCAGAACAGCACTGTCATCACACCGCTCATTTCTCTTAAAGCAGGGCCTCATAAAAACACTTGGAGCAGCTGTGCACGTTCGTCACTGGAGCAGTAAACGATGATGTAGCTGTGATTCATCAAATGCTCAGAGTAATTCAGAGTAATTGTATCATTGGGTGCTCCAAGTTCCTACTGATTCTTCAGCAATCAGCCTCGTGTGGTGGAGAGAGAGAGAGAGATAGAGAGAGAGGAATCCTTTTCTCTAAAGTCTATATGAATCAGCAGATCATATATATAAGACAAAATTCATTGATTTCCATATACTTGATGAGACCATAAGCAACTGTGATTTTATGGGAAGTGCACACACACACACACACACACACACACACACACACACACACACACACACACAATCACTATTCCTTTTCTTACAAGAGTTTACAAAGACTCCTAAGATAACCAGCCTTGCGAAAACTGGTCCCCCTTCGCTCGTCTGACAGATTGAACTGTGGCTTGAAGCCCAGAGTCAGTGAAGTTCTTTTCTTAACTTATAAGAAAAGTGCTCAGTCCTCAGAATCCTGCAGAATCCTGCACTGGTTTGAAACAGAAGTCCAAGGAGCCTGACACAATACCAGACAGGCTTGGGCTCCACCCCCACATCACTGACACCCACACCCACACACACACACACACACACACACACACACACACACACAGAGCAAACCTGTTCTTCTAATCGTGAAAATCCCCTTAACAAATTATATTTGTAGCCCTTTATCTCCGTCTCTGCACAAAAGAGAGAGGGTGTCCGGCATATGACTGAATGTGGATGGCATTCCAGGCCTGATTCAGAGCTGCTCGGGGCCCTGGAAAGGTGTATTTCCAAAGACATGAGCAGAGAAGTTGGGAGAAGATGGGAGTTCACTGTTGTTTAGGTTCCTTCCTGACATTTTTCTCTAGAGACAGATACCAAAGCTCAATCAGACCTAGTTTAGTGTCAAGAGTGATCACTGCTTTGCCTTACTAAAATCAATCACCCTCTGTGGAAAGTATCCCACTGCTACTGTCTTGGAAAGGTGCCTCTCTGCCATGTCAGTCAGTGAGATTTTGTAGAGCTAATACCTCCATGTCCTTGGCCCCAGAAAGAGTTCGGTGATCCAAACCTGGCCAATAGGATTGCTGAATTTCCCTCCTCATAATGATCAATTCATGACCCAAACCAAGCCCAAGTGGAGCCCATGAATGTCAGCCAGAAGCCCAGCACAAACGCACTAGAAAACAAAATGAGGAAACAGATAGACAGGACTCTACCCTAGGACTTGAGCACCTATAGTCAGGATGCTAAAACTTTAAAATGATGTAAGTTTGGCATGTTCCTTGCTGAAGTCTTGGGGGCGTTTTTGTTTGAAATCAAACATGACAGACATGACCTGCTCTTATTTTTTTAACAAATATATTGAGGGCTTACCACAAACAAGCACAGTGAGCAGTTCAAATCACTGAAGCATCACTAGCTAAGCCCACCTAGAAGAAACTCAGGATGCCCCTCTGTGAACACAGACAAATTCCAGGGGCAACCCACACCAAGGCTTAATGAGAAGGTCTTTGTGATAAAATCAGAAGATTGATTTGCATTCAAGTTTCTACAATATGACCTTGGATAACTTCCTCAGCATTTGTGAGTCTTGGATACCTTGACTTTAAAATGGGTTAAAACATAAATACATATATAATAAATATACATATGCATACACATATATATACACTCATCATTAGATCATGAGAAGGTCTGACCAATGAAATGTTCTTGAAGCACCTAGTTCAATGCTCTCATGCCAAGCAACAGTGAAAATTTATCAGACACGGTGCCTCTTTCTTGGTATATAACATTAAGTAATTATCTAACCTTCTGAGCTTTCATTTTTCTCATCCACAAAATGTAGGCTTCTTCACTACATCAGTGGTTTTCAACGTTGGCAGCAAACTAAGATCACCAGGAGAGTTTTAAACTATACAGATGTCCAGGCGCTTTGCCCAGAGATACTGATTTAATTGGGCTGAGTGGGGGCTCTTGGCACTGACATAGCCTAAACGTTCCCAAGTGATTCTGATGTGAAGATAGAGCTGAGGACCACTGTGCCAGATGAAGATCGCCTTACAAGTTCACAGTTGAAGGCTCTTATGAGGAAAAAATAATTTCAACAATCACTAAAGCTACACCTTTTCCTGCAGAGATATCCTGATATGATGCATTTGAAGGTGAGAAATTAATCCTTTGGCTTGAAAAATGGGCAAATATCTCAACTCAAACTCAGAAAAGTCACTTTCTGTTTAAGGAGAAATTTTATTAAAAGTGGTAAATTTCTTTCTCATCACTCCGCGGTTATTCAGCAAACTCTTTCACTGCCCCTGCCATTCTTTTGGTAGGGAGCTTATTCCTAAATAAACAAAAATTTGGGAAAAACAGTTATCAATTTTATTTTGTAAAAGTACTTGATGGAGCTAATGAGTGTGTGCTTTTAATAGTTCTCTTGGGAAAAAGCTATACAGTAAATATAATTGAAAGTGGGAGATGGAGCTGATTACCCATCAAGCATAGATTTTTAAGAATCCAATTATGAAAGGAAAGATGCAGTAGGAACACGAAATGCCTGCTAACAATGCAGTGCATTTTCTAAAGTGTTTCTCAATTCCCAGAGACTGATAAAAAAATTTCCACATTGATAGCTCACTAGGCCCTTGTTATTTACAAGGTCTCCTATATAGAAGAGAGAGTAGATTACATCCCCATCTCAAAACAAAATTTCTGTGGGGAAAATAGATCCTATTCTCTAAAAATCCTGATTGAAAAATACTAGGCTGTTACAGAAGTGGAAAAGGGGTCTGCGGATAGGGAAATATTGTGGTTTGGATCTGGAATGTCCCCCAAAAGTCTCTTGCATTTGGATGTTATGGATTGTCTATGGAACCATGTGCTGTTGGGAGATTGGGCCTTTGTCTGGAGGAATGGATCACAGGCAAGTAGATTGGATTGCAGGTGTGCGGTAGGAGATTACCGTACTTGGGAAGGAACATGGAAGTGTATATATATATATATATATATATATATATATATTCTTCTTCTTTCTCTGGGAAGAGGTTGGACTTGATGGGACTTGGCTTCCTGTTTCTAATGTTGTGAGGAGCTGACTCCACCTCTGTCTCTGCCATGTACTTCCATTGCAGCTGGCCATCCCTGAGTGGACTGTGACCTTCTGAAACTATGAGCTAAAATAAACCTTTCCTCTCCCAGATTTGTGGATGTCAGGTACTGAGTCAGAGCAATGAAAAAGTAACAGGGACAGAGGATATGGGAGGATGTGCAAAGGAAAAAGAAATAAAAGTGATTAAAATGTAATGCATACATGTTTCAACTCCCCAAGATGAATGCACTTATTATGTATAACAAATATCTTCTAATAAAACATTTTAAAATAAAGTAAAATATATATCAAAGACCACTTCCGAATTTGCATAATATTGTATTGAAGTGAAAGTTGTAAGCCATTTTAAAAGATCAAAATATGATGATGTTTTTTAATTCTGACTGTTGCTTTACATGCAGCTTTAAAAGCATTTACATTGATGTTTCTACAGGATTTTAATTGTCAAAATATTTAAACATTAAATCAATGTCTACTTTTGGTGAACCAGATGTATTCACTGAAAATATGCACATGTTAAAAATTCAAAGAAAAATAGAATGCACTAGATAATTTACATTAGCAGAAATCTCAAAAAAAAAAAAGAAAAAACACCACAACAGAATAAAAAGGACAATGTAAGGCAATAAACTAAGATTTTATTCCAAACTCTAAAACAACCTAACTGTGTGACCAAGCAGAATTATCTAGGTTTGATTTATTCTCCCACCAGAAACAACAAAAAATACCTTTATAAAAATAAATGAAAAACAATGTTTTAGGACACTGGACATCAGGTCACAAAGGGCAGCAGTCTCTAAGAGACTGGACATAAATGAAACGAGCCTGCAACTAGCCTGTGTCAGTTATGGAGGACTGTCAACTTGGCCAGTTTAGGAGCTGCCCAAGGGATAGGTAAGGTCCACTTCCAGGTGCATCGAGGGCATCATGGAAATGTGAGTGACCCTGGGTCCACCTCTGGTCTCTCAACTTCCCTCTCTAACACAGTCCCCTGCTGTGTTCCAGAATCACTGTGGATTTAGCAGTTTTGATCCAACCCACACTTCTGCCATGACATCCCTGCCTTGGAGCCAGACACCATAGACTGAATTCCCTGGAACCAGGAGCCGCATTACCCATGTCCTCTTTTGTGTTGTGGGTGGATGTAAAATATTGTGTCCAGCAATATGAAAACAAATGCATCTTGAAAGATGAACTAGGCAACAGCACAGGAATAGGAGAAATCCAGGAGGGTCCCCATGAATTTCTACAGCTGAGGAGCTGAACTCCAGGAAGACCACAGCAACTGGGATTTGCAGAACAGCCTACTGCAAAAGAGAGAACCGTACTCAGAGAGAAGCCTGGAGATTGGCAGCAGGTGCTCCTTGAGGATCTGGCAAAGTACAGATGAGCAGACATGCTTAAAGAGCTCCCCAAGGCCAAAAAAAAAAGAATTCCTGAAGGATTAGAAAGAGCAGTTGCAGACATTTACATAAGCCTGGAAATAATGCCTTTTGCTAGAAGCCAGACTGAAACTTCACAATTTAGAATATGTATACGGGCCTTGTGTCAGTAGTGGGAGGGAACAGTTAGTCCTAGACTAAACACTGTTCTGGTCTTATCTAAATTTTCAAAGCAAGACCTAAAAGATTCAAGTTCTCTGCAAAAACAATCGTATGCCAGAATAAAATATCTCAAGAAGCCTCATAAGAATGCAAAAATATCCAACTCCTATCAAAAATAGTCAAGCATGTTAATTGAGAGAGAGAAAAAAAGATACAACCCATGGAGAGAAATGATAATCAACTAAAACTTACTCATAACAGACACAAATGAGAATGAGCAGACAAGAATATTAAAAAGTTATTACAACTGTATGCTACATATTCAAAAAGTTCAGTAGAATTATGGAATATATTTCAAAAGACCCAAAAGGAATTTCTACTGATAAAAACTAATGTCTGAAGCTAAATACAGGTAGCCAAACCCAAGATTCTAAAAGAAAGACTATGGACTCAAAGAGCAATCAGAGCTGTTCTCAGGGAAAGAAAGAAGAATTTGAAAGCAGAAGAGCATGTGAACAATGGAACAATCTGAAGCAGCCTAACGGAGTACAAATAAAAGGCATGAGGAGAGAAGGGTGGAAGAAACATCTTTGAAAAAATAACTAAAATGTTTACAAATCTAATGAAACTATAAACTCACAGATCCAAGAAATGCAACAGACACACGGAAGGAAGGAAGGAAGGAAGGAAGGAAGGAAGGAAGGAAGGAAGGAAGGAAAGAAGGAAGGAAGGAAGGAAAGGCGGGCAAGAGAGAATTGAACAAACAGACAAATTGAACAAAATCAGTGAGGAGAAAATCTTCAATGAAACTAGGGAAAAATACCATGTTACATTGACAGAATCAACTCTCAAGAAAGATTATTAGAACAGATCCAAACAAAAAGGATGAGAAAGCTCTTTCCAGAAACAACACAAAAATGATAATTGAACAACATCTTTAAAATAGTGAAGAAAAGGTCAAGCAAGATTTCTATAACCAGGAAAACATTATTTTCAAAATATATTTTCAAAAATGAAGGTGAAGTAAAGAAATTCAGCATAAGAACGCTGAAAGAAATTATCTCTAATTCAGAGCTGCCTGTCAGGAGATATAAAAAGAAGTTCCTCCAGACTAAGAAATAAAGATCTACTTACAGAAATCGTGAGAACTAGAAGTAAATGTGTGGGATTTTCTCTTATTAGTTAAAACTTTTTTTTTTGGTGGGTTTTTTTTTGTTTGTTTGTTTTGGTACTGGGGATTGAACCCAGGGCCTTGAGCGTGTCAGGCAAGCACTCTGCCACTGAGCTACATCCTCAGCCCAAAGACGTTTTATAAAATGATTCAATTTTAGAAAAAAAATGAAGCTTAGACTCTATGTATATAACAAATATAGAAGAAATAACCAAAAAAATCTATTGATATAATGCAAATGAAATGGTATAATGTCATTGGAAGACAGACTATGATAACTTAGGCCTATGCTACAAATGCTAAAACTATTACTAAAATAACAAAACAAAAAGTTATAGTTCACCAGCCAACAAGGGAGACAAAAATCAAATCACAAAAAAATTTAGTTATCCAAAAGAAGTCAGGAAAAGACGAAGGGAGAACAAAGAACAGCAAGAAGAGATTGAAAAAACAAAGTTCCAAAAACTAATAATATCATCACATTGAATTTTGGTGAATCAACATTCCAACTGAAAATCAGAGATTTTTCAATAATGAAGCACATCACTATCTGCCGCCTATAAGAAAGATGGCTGGAGTATAAAGACGCAAGTAAGTTTAAAGTTAGTGGTTGAGAAAAGGTACACCATAGAATGCTAGCCAATAGCTAACCAGATTTGCCATATGAATATTGAAAAAGCTAGATTTAGAGCAAAACAATACCAACAACATCACGAAAGAAAAAGAAATGTTGACAAAGAATTGAGCCATCTGTGGGACATCGCAATCTTAAATATTTATGCATGTAATAAAAGAGTTTCAAATACATAAGACCAAGAAAGGACATAATTTTAAGAAGAAATAGACACACAGTTACATTTGGAAAGTTTAAATACTCTTTTCTTATTCTTTAATTGATAGAATAAGTAGACAGAGATGCAAGCACATAAGCAGCATGAAATAACACCAAGTTAGCCCAACTAACATTTATAGAACAATTCATCCAACAATAAGAGAACATATGTTCTTAGGTACACATAGAGCGCTTACATTTTGAAATAAATACTTTTTACAAAATAAATCACTTTATGGATTGTAAAATTTGTTTTAGTAGAATGGAAAACTTAAAGTTACCTAACAAATATCCTCTTACCACGGTGGATTTAAATTATAAAATAGTAGAAGAAAGATATCTGGGGGAAAAATATTTAGAAACTAAAAACTACACTTCCGAATAGTCTGAACATCACATCCCAAAGAAAATTGGAAAACATCTTTAAGTAAATGAAAAAGGAAATATACAGATCAAAATGGGTGGGATACAACCGAAACAGAACTTATAGGACAATGTACAGCCACAGAACCTATTTTACAAAAGAAGAAAGGTCTCGGGTCTATAACCTCAATGCAAATAGGGAAAAAAGAAAATTAAACCCACAGGAAGCTGGGAGCATGTAATAAAAATGAAAGATCAAAGTGGAAGTCAATGAAATAAAACATCAATGAAACCAAAATCTGTTTCTTTGACAAAAACCAATGAAATCTGTAGAACTCTAGCCAGACTGATGAGAAAAAAAGACAAAAGGTTATAAATTAACAATATTAGAAATAAGAGAGTGACATTGCTCCAGATATTAAAAGAATAATTAGGGAATATTATGAACAACGTATTGGATTTTGTGTCAATAAATTGCACAACTTAGATAAAAGTAACTACAGATGTCAATTGTACTTCCATACAAAAGCAATGAACAATTGGAAATTAAAATAAATCCTCCTTACAATAGCATTGAAACCTACACCAAATACAGATAAATCTGACAAATGTAGAATCCTATGATACTAAAAACAAATCCACAAATTGTTTCTGAGAAAAACTAAAGAGGCCCTACATAAATAGACAAAATCTTATTAATTGATTGAAACAAGTCAAATATGCCAGTTCTCCTTCAGTCGAGCTATAGCTTCAACATAATCTCAACCAAAATCACAGCATTCTCATTTATAAGAGATTGAAAAGCTAATTCTAAATTCATATGAAGATATGAAACCCTAAAATAGCTTTGAAAGTAACTTAGAAAGAGAGGGAAAAAGCTGGAGAACTAGTATTATCCAAGAGACTTCTTGGTACCCCTTCTAAATCTTGCATGTTGAATTGTGAATAAGTACTGCTTTTAAAAAAAGTTAATTAAAAAAATAAGAAAAAGGTAATATAAGTTTCCTCTTGCTGATATAAACTCATTCAACTTCTCCGAACACCAATTTTCTGTCCTTAATATTGGGAACTGCCATGTTTACCTAAATTGTACACTGTGCTCAACATGTTTATGGTTGGACAGTCATTACTCTCTTAGGGGTCTAATATTTATCTACTATGTGCTGGCACTGTCTAGAGAACCAGAATGCTTGATGGGATGGAGGAAAGATGATTTTAGTGGTCCGGACCTAAAATTGAAGGGAAGGGAGCAAACAATGAGAAATCCACCAAAATTTAATTGCGATTGTAACAAGTGTGAATGAGGTAGACAGGAAATGCTAACAATCAGAGGGGTAAATACCTAATTTAGAGCAAGTTTTCAGGAAAAGTCTCTTGGCAGAGGTGACATTTAAACTGAATTAACTGGAGGACAGAAAACAAGGAGCTGGACCTACCCAAGACGGGAAGTGGAGCTGGGGAGGGAAGGAAGAAGAAGCAGGAGGAAAGACACCAAGTGGGTATGCACCAGTTCGCCAAGATGGCCGCAATCGCTACGTATCGCAAACACAGACTAACAAAGAGTAGTTAAAAATGGGGAGGGGACAGAGCTGTGTGAGCTCACCATCATCTCCCCAGCCTCCTTCCCCTAAGCACACCACCTGCCCCCAGGCACTCTTGCCAACAAATAGGTGCAGAGCACCTTTGTGGGTCCTCCAGTCCTACCACCAGGACCTGTGTCCAGAACAGAAATAAAAAAGAAATCTTCAGGCCACCCGTGGAATCAAAAGGGAACAAGGAAAATATGAACAAGGAGCCACAGCGAGTGTCCCCACACAGATGCCTGTCACTGTACAAGAATGGTGTCTAGAAGGACACAGCAAATCCCTAGAGCCTCTTTGTCCCCAGGATGGAGTCAAAGCATGTTATTGCCTGTGTGGTCATCACTGTCACATTCATTAATGTGTCCCTGCCGCCAAGGTGCCATTGTTAGATGCTTAGCTCACTTTACCTTATCTCCTACTCGCAGGTACGAGTATTGGTACATTTTATCAATGAGGAGATAGAAGAATGGGAGTCACAGGTGACACCTGAAGGTCTCACAACAGGAAGTGACACAAAATTTAGGCTGCAGAATGATGAAGACCCATTCATTTAGCCAAAACACTCACTCAAAAAGAAGAATTCAACTTACATTAATGGAGTGCTTAGAACATGCCAGGAGCTCTGTACTTGCTGTAGTTGGGGTGTGATTGGTCTCCCCAAGGTTCACACGCTGAAGGCTTGGTCCCCAGCATACCAGAATTACATGGTGGTGGGACCTTTAAGAGGCGGAGCCTAGTAGATAAGTGATGGCCAAGTAGATAGTGATGGCCCACGACCACACAAGAAGGAAAGAGTGGATTCCTCCTGGGGAAGCAGATTGTTACAAAAGAGTAATTTTGGTTTCCCTGGCTTTTTGGTGGTCCTCTCACCCCTTGAGTTCCCTGTCACACACATTCCTAATAGGTGACACCACCTGCCAGGCTATAACCAAACCAGAGGACAGTTACCAGACATCTGGGCCACACTATTCAGGCTTTCCAGCCATCAGAATCCTGTATCTAATAAACCTCTTTTCTTTATAAAAATAACTATTATCAGGTACTCTGTTAGAGCAATGGGAAGGAACCGAGACAGCACTCTATCCTTACAACAACCCAGAGTCTATTACCATCTTGGTTGTCAGTGAACACGTGAGAAAACCAAAAAACAGAAGGGGTAATTGACTTACTGACAATGGACATGCTCGCTCTCGCTCTCGCTCTCTCTCTCTCTCTCTCTCTCTCTCTCTCTCTCTCTCTCTCTGCACATCTGTTTCTGTACACACTTTGTCCTGCTGATGGAAATGAACTTGATCTAAACAAAGTGAAGTCCTTATTTTTTTCATCCCTCTCTATATTTACCATCAGTGCCTATTAACTTTACAAGATACTTGGTTTCAGAGCATTTAACGTTTTTTACCACATCCGTCTCCCCATTGCCTTCCCTTACACCCCCTCTCCCCTTCCCTCTTATTCCTTCTCCCTTGTGTAGTAATACTCCCTTTCTAACCTTCGTGTCATCCTTTTGTGCATGTTAGGGAGCACCTGGGATGCTTGCCTTTCTGGGTCCGACTTGTTTCGTTCAGGAGCCAATGGACGCCTTCTCATTCAAACTCAGCCCATCTGGGCCCACAGTTGGCGTTCCCAGTACTAGTCTACACTCTACTAGTCTATAGCTATAACCACGTAGTGCTGGGCACTGACCTGGGTAAACAAGCATATGGGATTGTCCCTTCCTTCAAGGGAACAGTGACTAAGAGGAAATGCTATGCTACAAAGATAAGTCAAAGTCTAGCAGCAGCACGGTGTGCCCTGTGTGTTAGCCACTGTGTGAAATTACCTATATCTGCATGGCTTTAAAACCTTCGTACACCTCCAACATGTGGCAAGGAGTCCCACTCCTACCAATCTCTCCTAAAGAAGTCAGCAAAAATGTGATCAAAACGTGTGTGCCAAGATGCTTCTTGCAGCAGAGATCCCATAGCTGAAGTTGTCATCCTGTGGGGAATGCTGACTTAATTGTGATTGATCTATTGTGCCGTCATTTTAATAGTGTGTCGTAATATTCAATGTTCCTGAAGTGTGCTTAAGTATGAAGAAAGATGCAAAGCAAGAAGAAGAAATGCAGGCTTAGCATGATCTCACTGATGGAAATAATAATAATATCATGAATAATAGCAATGTGGAAAAAGAGATACCAGGGAGGTAAGAATCGTTGCTTCTAGGTGATGGGATGATGCCAATTTTTGTTCTGCTTCCTTCTTGCCATACTTTCATGTCTTTAGAAAAAGCATTATATGGCACTTTTGTAGTCAGGAAACAGAGAGCATGAAATCACGTGTGGGGGACAAGGCTGGTGGAAAATATGAGCCACGGGCATGTCATTGGTGAGATCGTCAGGGGTGGGTTCTTCCCCTTTTTTTCCAGGATTTTATGTACTGTCACTTCTCGTTTCTGTCTTTAAAAAATACACGAAATTAAAAACTAGCAAGCCCAGCATTACTTATAAGACTTGGAATTTGGAAGCAACATGAATATTCAATTGAAGATTAGTCAAACGAGTCACAGTGCTACTGCAGGAGCGGACATGGTGCAGCCACTGGAAATAATGTTTGCAATGGCTTTTAATGACAGAGAGGCCTGTTGATCGTATATATGTAAGCCAAAATTTTGTTTCAAAAATACCTTCCAGTTTTTTTTTTAAATAGCAACACTAACAAGGAAAATATTTAGATCTAGATATTGTGGTTTTCATCTTAATTGCTGTGCACATCTCTCACTCTCTGATATAGAAAGAACATATACAGCTTATTTTTTAACATTTTGAATGCAAGAAGAAAAGGCAAGATTTAGGACGTTACCAAACCATACACTGTCTCCCAGGTAAAAAATGAAGGTTCCTCTGGGGACAAGAGCTGTGATCATCCAGTTTTAGTTTGGGAACATAAATAGCTCCAGTCATAGATAAGAAACTTCAGGCCTAGCTCATAGGGAGGGAAAAGTCTTCAGGTTCCAGCTAGAAGGTCTCTGCCTGCCTCTAAAGTCACTGATTGTCTTGTCCTCTCTGCCAGCCACATGAAGATAATAACAATAGTGATTGAAGAAGCCACACGTAGAAGGAGTGTTATGGTTTAAATCTAAGATGTGTCCCAAAAGTCTCACACTTAGAGGCTGGGCCTGGCTGCAAGAGGCATGACTTGGAAGGACACATTCTTGTGAGCAGCACTGTTCTTCTTCCTCTGCTTCCTGGCTAGTCACGCACAGACTAAGACCTCTGCACCGTGAGCTAAAATTAGCCTATCCTCCTTCAAGTTGTGAATATTGGGTATTGAGTCCCATTGATGGGAAAATAATTAAGACGAGGAACCTCAGTCTCCACTGACCCTAAAGAAGATCTGCCTAATAGAAAATGTTATGGTATAGAGATAAGCCAAACTCTAGGGATAGCAGTGTGTCCTGTGTTAGCTACCTACAGATGCATATGTAGTTGTAATATGAATAAGTTGAATAAATGTGACTTGGATAACCACTTAGCGACGCTACCTTACAGGAAACGGACTTTTGTGGTGGTACTTTGTCACATGACTCAGGCTACCTGGAGCTTCCATCCTAACCTAGCCTACCTAATACAAGTAATAATACTACAACCATAAATCTGGCTGAACTCACAAAAAAATTTAAAAGTAAAGGTTAGGGAATCAAGGAAAGGGTTCCTAAATGTTGGTGGAATGATTAAGAAACTCTAACTCTGGGAAGACTCAGCAGAGACGCAAGCTAATGCCACCCACTTGACCCTCCCGGAGGACGCAGAAGGAGACGCTGAGAGATGAATCTGGAACTGAGCACTTGCTCATCGTGACTGATGAAAGAAGACTCTCCTTCAAGTCGGCTGAGATGCCCACAGGAATCCATGGGCAGGGAATTTACGTCAGGAAATATTGGTAAGGACGTGCTTGCTTCATTAGGTGCCCGTCTGTGTGGAAGATGCCCCAAAGAAAGATGAACTTCTCCACCTCTCCGTAGCGAGAGCCCAGAGGGCTTAGATGTATTTCCCCACAGTCTGCATCTGTAGCTTTTAAACAGTTGGCTTAACAACTGCCTTTAATTTCACTGAACATAAGTTATTGATCCTGATCTCTGTTGCCTAGAAGCCCAACCCCAATTGTTAATTGAGCTATTGATTTTTTTTGGCTCACATTAACTGTTCCTAAAGGGGTGGATCCTGGGTAGCGTGTGCAGGTGGACTAGGGAGGTGGAGGAGGTAAGAGCTGTGCAGGGAAGTGATTTTAATTAGTAATAAAAGCTTCATACTCAGCCAACTGGCTTATAATACATGTAGTGACATACCTAATGGATCGGGCAGCAATGCAGCAGTCGTCCTTCTATAGAAAAATTAAATTGGGTCAATTATCTAACTGTTGTGTGATTTTAGAAAGTATTTAACTCAGAATAAAGCTCTTGCTGCATGCATCAAATCCATATATCAGTCTCCACCATGAACTCAAGTTTGAAAGCATAATCAGTCACCCTGGCCCTTCTCCTGACTCTCTGATACAACATTTTAGTGCTCAGAAGTTTCCAGAAAACAAAGTAAATAGCCATGTACAGGGAAATGGCTACATAAGGAGATCTATATCTCTGTCCTAGAATAATTATGTAGTCCCTTGCTGGTATCAAGTAGCTTGGCATTCCACAGTAGCTGCATCATAAGTTTAAAAAAATAATCATGCTCCGAGTAGGTATACAAAAGCACCATTTTATAACACAAGCAATTACCAACAACCCCACATGGCCACGTGGTTCAAGAGAAAGGTGCTGAAGGGGCCACAACAGGTGCTAATACTGGGTAAGATTGTGTGGGTGTGGGCAAATAAGGAGAGTGAAAGTATATTTTTGAAAATTTAATACATATTTACATAATATTTCTATGCATTAGACCTTACTATATATGTATCATAAATATTAACTCAGTTAATTCAATCCCCAACCAACCAGATGGTAGATATTGTTTTTTAAACAGCTCTTGCTCTGTAGTCCTGAACTCCCTATCTAGCCCAGGCTGGCCAAGAAATCACAGCATTATCTTCCTGCCTCAGTCTTCCTGAATGTGGAATTACAGGCCTGTTCCACCATTCTGTGGTGCTGAGGAATTTAACCCCGGGCCTTGTGCTTTGTAGGCAAGCACTCTCTTCACCAAGCTACACCTCAGCACTGGTGATGCAACAATTACCCCCAGCTATGCACGAGGAGCAGAGCTAATGATCCACCTGAGCGAGTGGAATAATACACCTGACATTTCACACTTCGACCTAGACTCATAAACATTGTGTTCAGCAGACAGCATTTTATATAAAAGGAGGGTCACTGATAAGTGACACTGGTTAACATAAGGTAGTGTAATTATGAGCAATCTTCATATATTACTTAAATATTGTTTGAGCATAAACTGTGTGTTCAACTGGGAAAAAATACAGCTGTACTCAGTTCCACTGAATCAGACCAGGGCTTAACTTACTCATTATCCAAGCAGGTAAGAAGTGGTGAGCTGGGATCTGAACTAAGGTCTTTGTGGCTTCAACGTTCACAGCAGAAATCAAAACGATTGGCATTGTTACGTCACAGTGCCAAGGTTCCAATTAAAAGCGACCGCTGACTCCAATCACCAGGGATTCCTGGAGCACCTATTACATATCCCTGGTTTCCTGGTACAAATTTGCACAAATCAAAAGGAAATTTAAGGACACGGTTACAAAATAGGATTTGCCCTTGAAGAGTACACACACTGAGTGTGGAAATAGAAGCCCTTGGATCACTCTCTCCATAATCAGAGAAAGGTTCTCCAAGGAAGGGACAGCTTAACCAAGACTTAAATGAAGGGAGAGCTCAATCTAGCCTTAAATGTAACATAAGCATTCACCAGAGGGTGATAATGGAGGAACAGGGCCAGCCAGATGGAGGGCCCAGTGTGAGTGTGGAAGGAGAATGGGGATGGTGTGGTGATGGCAGGGATGGTGAGGGTTGTGGCAATGGCGGGAACGGTGCGGATGCTGATGATGGGGGTGGTAGTGGCAGAGATGACAATGACAATGAAGAGGAAGATGATGATGATGAGATAATAGTGATGATGAAGATACACTGTAATGTGGAAAGTGTTTCCAGTGACAGAGACCCAAGGAGCTGAGTTGGCTACACGCTCAATTCCCTTTACATTAAACAGAATGGCCTGAGCAGATCAGCCCACTCTACTGGGGCTAGAAGAATCAAGAATCTAGCCCTTTATCTGCATATGTCTTGGAATCATAGGCACTGGTTCTGCTGTAGTAGAAAACCTGTCAATAATTTTCCAGAGAGACTAATGACCTAGCCCAGAGTCCTTATGCCCTTGCCACATTCTTTACTTTATCATACAAATACAGCCAATCTGAAATCAAAACTGGGTCCAATTCTTGCCTCTACAACTTGCTAGCTGAAAATCCTTCTTAGCCTCCCTGTAGGATGGTGAGAAGTCCTTCCTCAGAGTGTTGATACAGGAACTGGATGTAAGTTCCCCACGCAGAGCCTGCCCACTGCAGACACTCAAGAAATCCTTAAGCCCTCTCTCCTCACCAGAGAGCAGGCCAGGAAGCAGCAAGCTCGATCTAGAACAAGTAAAACAGAACCAAGGAAAGGCTCTCGTGGAGTCAGAAGACAATGGATATGGACACCGTTATTTATACAGCTTCTGAATGCTGGAGGAATGGCACAGTGGTTAATGCGCTTGGCACTTGTCTTGCAAGCACAAGGCCCTGAGTTCAATTCCTCAGCACCATATCAAGCTGGGCATGGTGGTGCATGCCTATAATCCCAGCACTTGGGAGGCTAAGGCAGGCAGATTGTCCTGAGCCCAAGACCAGCCTGAGCTACACCAATGAGTTCTAGGCTACAAAGAAGGAACTTGCCTCAAAAAAAAGGAAGGAAGGAAGGAAGGAAGGAAGGAAGGAAGGAAGGAAGGAAGGAAAAAGAAAAACTTATACAGCTTCTGATCGTGACATCTGGAGTCAATATGGCTTCCATTAGTCCAGCAGTCCTAAGCAGTTTGGGCACCAGGAACAGTTTTGTGGAAGACAATTTTTCCACAGATGATGGACCAGATGGGGGCAGTCACTACCATCATCACTGCAGTCCCACCCAGACCATCAGGCACTGAATTCTCCTGAAGAGTACACAGTCTAGATCCCCAACATGGGAAGTTCATGATAGGGTTTATGCTCCTATGAGAATCTAAAGATGCATCCAAACTGACAGCAGGTAGAGCTCAGTAAGCAATGTGAGTGGCGCAGGGTGGCTGTAAACACAGACAACATTTTGCACACTGGCTGGCTATTCACCTCCAGCTGTGCAGCACAGATCCTAAAAGGCCATAACCCAGTACTGTGTACGGCCCAGGGTTTAGGGACCTTTGTACTAGTTTAAAACTGAACAGAGAGAATTTCAGTAAAGGTAACCCCCTAGAAGAAAAGAAAATAAATTTACACTTACCTCTGTTTCTATCTCTTTAGACAAGTGTTTCACAACTTCCTTTTTTTTTTTCAGAATATCAGTTTGAGGTCCAGGCTGGTCCTGAGTTCACTATGTGGCCCAGGCTGGCCTTAAACTCATGGCAATCCTCCTGCCTCTGCCTCCCAAGAGCTGGGTTGCAGGTATGCACCACCAAAGCTAGCTTATATGGTACTAGGGAATTGAATCCAGGGCCTTGCACTTTCTAGGCAAGTGTTTTAACTGCTAAGTGATGTTCCCAGCCTCCCTCCCCACCACCCAATACACAACTCTGTTTTAATGATTTCCCCTAGAAAGACTGTTTTTCAGACTTTTTCTTAATCACTGTCTCCAGTGAAATTTCAACACAGATATTTTACCTATCTGCATATGTATACAAGCAGATAAAAGATGTGCATAAAAGATTTTTTCATCTACCCCAGGTCCAGTTTTACCCTGTTGGACATAATATGACTGCCATATAGAACATATGCTTTAAATTCATTATTCTCATCAAAGGACGATTTAGCCACTGTCTGAACATTTGGTAACACCTGGAAATGTTGGTTATCAACAACTGGAGAAAGGGTTGTTACAGGCACCAAGCAAGTAGAAGCCACAACACTACTAACATGCTACAACACATATGACAGACGCATCCACAAAGAATTACAGGGCCCCAAATGTCAATAGTGCTGGGGTTGGGAAACCCTGACTTAAACCATCTCTTTTCATTTTTATGTTACATGAAACATCAAACGACTTGGTTAGTCCACCAGTCAGAAACCACATTGTATCAGTCATTTTCTCACTACCAATACTCAACAACACAACTTAAAGGAAGAGAAGCTGATTTTTGACTCACGGTTTCAGGGGATGATCGCCTGGCTTCAGGGTAGAAGCGTCACGGCAGAGCAGCTGGTAGAGGAAAGCTTCTGCTCACCTTATGACATTCCTGAAGTAGACAGAGAAGGGAGGAATTGAACATACCTTTCCAGGTCACACCTTCAGTGACCCACCTCCAACCAGTTCCCACCACCTAACAGCACATTTAGTTACAATCAACCCACCAATGAAGAGGGCATCCCTTCCAAAAGGCCCACCTCCGAATACCTGAGAATTTCGGGGGACGATTCTAGTACTAAATCATAACACACATCATAAACATAGGAACTGCACACAGAATGGATGTGACCAATGCTATCTGGCTTAAAGACTGAGATTATTTGGCTCAGGAAATGGCCACCAGGTACCAGGATACAAAATGGCTGTTCTTCCCCTAATCCTTCACTATAATAAACTGGAGAGAGGTGTCTACAGACCCCCTTCCTTACATCAAACCCCTAACTGCAGCTCAGCAGAGAACTGTTTGACAAGAGCTTTGTGATGACACTGTTAAAAGTTTCAAGGCCTCTCTCTAAGATGGAGGTGTTTTCCAAAAAGTATCATCTGGACAGTCATGGCCAGTGTGATTCAAGCAGCAGTGTCTTCGGAAGCAAAGCCTGCCCTTCTGCAGGCTTCGTGAGAGAGGGAGCAATGTTGATTTCTGAAAACTGTCAAATGAGAGCTACTTTGGGCTGAGTTGTAGGGAACTAGAGATTCATAAACCTTTTTACGTGCAAGGAGCCAGGAGCCAGCATGGTTTTCAGCATGTTTCCCAGGCTAGCGGAGACAAGGAGAGGCTGAGTGACAGCAAGGCAGGAGCCAGTGTCCCTTTTATTGACAGGCTCATAAAGCTACTTTTAAAAATAAACTAAAGGTAGGAAAATATCCTTGGATTTACGGCCTCAAGGGAAGAGGAATGGGCACTGAGCTGACCGGCCTGCTTATGACACTGCAGGGACAGGCTCTTGCAAGTTCAGAGTTGAAGGTCCAGACGCTGCAAAGCACACCCCAGGGTGAGCTGCTCTTGCTGTCTGACCTCAGGTAACTGGTACCTGCTCTCTGTGGCCTCAGGTGAATCCTAGAAGAGTAGTAAACCCACAGGCCTGACTTGTACTATGGAGGGACTTAGGGAGCTCATTCTTCATGACTCCCCAGGGTCAAGATGGAGATCTGTAAGTCACAGTGACAGCCCTCAGGCCCATCCCAAGACTCCACCCATCTAGGCACATGCCCTGGAGCCTGGCACCAAGCCTGCATCCCAGGCAGATTTCTTGTTTTTCCCCTACTCTCCCTCTTTCCCTACTCCTCTTTGTGTTTTTTTCTTTCTCTCCAGTTTCTTCCCTTTCTCTCTTTTTCCTTTCCAATTTCTACCACACAATGTGAAGCAGTTTTCATCCCTCATGAGAGCAAATAACCACGTAATTCCACCATATGTAATCCCTAGCAGCTTCTCATTGGAGCCGATCAAGCCACCAACCATGGAACACAAAGATCCTACCTTGACTCCCACCAACTTTCTGGCCTCACCCTCTAAAACCATCCTTCCCACCACACACACACACACACACACACACACACACACACACACCTACATTCTGCCTGCCCCAGGCACAGTATATCCCTTCTAAGCCTCTACTCATGATTATAATGACCTAATATTTAATAAATGACTTCCAAGAGGCTGGAAGCTTCCTATTGATTTGTTTATTGACAGCTCACAAGAACAGGATGAGATTCATTTGTTAGTCCTGTTTCCCACCTGCAGAAACAGAGGCATGAGAGGAAAATGGAACCAACACAGATGACACAGCTCTAGAGATGGGATGTAACCCCAGGCACGCCCAAGAGCATCACCACATGACCCTGCCACCCCCACACCTGCCCCCAGCCTCTTTCCTGAAAACCTTCTTTCCTTACATGGATAAGACCATCTGCTTTTTTTTCTATAAAAGCTCAGTCTACTATATGTGCTGGCTAAAATTATTTCATTTTGGTTTTTTTTCAGCAATTTATTGAATGCCAAAAACCCTTGTAAACACTGACAAAGGAATGAGCAAAAATCAACCCCTAAAATGAGGCCCCTGGCTTTTCTGCTCTGTAACTCCAAGCACTGAAGCGGTCTCATTAGCTGTGTCCCCAAGGCCTGGCACTTCCTTTGCCCCAAAGTGGGAGTTCAACCTCCATGTGATGAAGAAAACAGAATGGATGGATGAGGGCAATATCAGAAGGAGAGGGCACCTTCCTTTTGAGATTCCATCTTAAAAAAAAAAAAAAAACAGGGAGAAACTGGTGGAGAGGTACTAACCTAGGATCTCCACATTCTAGGAGACTGAGGCAGGAGGATAGCAAATTTAGAGCCCAGCCTTGGCAACTTGGACTTAATGAGACCTTGTCTCCAAAAAAGTCTTGGGTTATAGCTCAGTGCAGAGGCCCCAGATTCAATTACCAGTACCAAAAATAAATAAGTAAATAAATAACCACAGAAAGAGTTTCCAGTTAATAAATACACCTTATTAACTGCAGATGATACCTTTTGTTCATTCATTCATTCATTCATTCAACAAAGGCTTACTGTGCTCCTGCTAAGCACAATGCCCTGTCAGGTGCCAGAGATGCAGGAAAGAACAAAGCACAGTCTTCACCCTCGAGGGAGTGGCTGGCCAGAAAGGAACGGCCTTAAGTCTGCCAAATAGGAGTAGGAGTGTGAGTGAGAACAAAGGGTGAGGCTGCTAATCACACACAAAGGATCATAGGGGGCTTCCAAGAGAATGTGATGTCTCAGCCAGGACTTGAAGGTTGAAATGGAATAGAATAGAGGAGTGGGGGCTGGAGGGGCAGCTCAGCAGCTAAAGCGCTCGCCTAGCAAGTGCTACATCAAGTGCTGAGTACCCAAGTTCGATCCCCCAGCACCACATAAACCAGCCATGGTGATGTACTTCTGCATTTGGAAGGCTGAGGCAAGAGAATTTCCGTGAGTCCAAGGCCAGCCTGGGCTCCATAGTGAGTATAGGACCAGCCTGGGCTACAGAGCAAGACCCTGTCTCAAAAAAAAAAAAAGAAAGAATAGAGGAGTGTGTGTACGTGAGTGTGTGCGCGCATGTGTGCATGTGTGCATGCTTACATGGGCACCTGCAGAGGTTACTGAGAAATGTGTTCCAAGTGGAAGTATCAAGTCATAAAGGACGCAGATGTGAGAGAGAACAGAAAATGCACATTATGGTTCCCACACACACTGAGCATCCATGACGGGCAGGCACTGAAGGCAAAGAACCAGTCCCGTCATGTATGTTATGTTAAAGAGCTGGCTCTGATCCAAAAGAGCTACTGATCTCATTGACGTAAGAAAGAAAGAGAGAAAAAGAAAGGGGGAGAGAAGAAGGAAGGAAGGGAGGGAGGGAGGGAGGAAGGGAAGGGAATACAAAGGGAAAAGAGAAGGACAGGGAAGAAGAGCAAGAGAGAGAGAGAGAGAGAGAGAGAGAGAGAGAGAGAGAGAGAGAGAGAGAGAGCACGTCTAGTTCCACACTCTGGAAGAAGAATGAGATTTCCAAGTACACAAAGATTATTTCATGTGGTAGAAAATAAAATACAATGCAGGAAATAT
Organism: Ctenodactylus gundi; assembly: GCA_004027205.1. Classification (NCBI taxonomy): domain Eukaryota; kingdom Metazoa; phylum Chordata; class Mammalia; order Rodentia; family Ctenodactylidae; genus Ctenodactylus; species Ctenodactylus gundi. Next base: position 99,622 of record PVKB01000543.1, on the reverse strand, counting down.
GGCGGCACCATAGTGGCTCCCTCCCTGTGTTTCTGTCCCCAGAGGCTCCCTGGAGTCTCATTTCCAACCTGATGTGCCCACACAAAGGCAGGGCACCTGGGCCATCAGCACTCCTGACTCACAGAGCCATCCTTTCCTGATATGTTGTCATCTGTCACCATTTATAAATAAGTGACTTTTAAAAAAAAAGTCTATTATCAGGCTTCACAATATCGGTCATGGTAAACCGAAACTTTTTAAATCACTTGATGGGGAGAAGACAGAGGTAGGTGATGAAGAGGTGGCACAGGGTCTGTCCCCGCCCACTGGAGCTGAGTGACGGCCTCATCCCATTGTCATTCTCAAGAAGCTCTGCTGGCAACAAAGCTTGGACAAGGGAGGAAGGACAATGGCCAAGGAAACAGTGAGGCATCTGGTGGGGACACTGCTGGAGAATCTGGTGACGCTAGAGTCAGGCTGCGGCTCGGCCTTCTCTCTGTCTGAAATGTCCTTCCCCTTATCCACTGCACCTTTCAAAACTCAGCAAAACTATGCTCAAGTCAGGTGACTTAACTGAGCACCACCAGCACACCAAGTTCCAGGCAATCAGAGAAACGTGGCCCATTCATCCATTGTTTCCGGGGTTCTCGATCCCCGATCCATAAGCAACTAGAACTAAATAGAAAGAAATAAGCCGTAAACAGCCGCTGCCCTGTGTGAGGCCCTTCAGTGCATGCAGTCTACACATGTTCTACTCTCCCTCAACCTCCTGTTCTGGGGGTTCATCCCGGGGCCCTCACACTGAGCGAAAGCCTCAGCTCTTTTTTTTCATTTTGAGACAATCTCATTAAGTTGCTAAATTTCCCAGGCTGGGCTGCAACCTGCAATCCTCCTGCCTCAGCCTCCCAGAGTGCTGGGACTACACCATACCTGGCTTCATTACTAACATTAGTAACACCAAAAGGTTGGTTTCTACTGCTGCCCCCAACAGGGATGCACACCTGAGCCCTCCACACCTAGGGAGGAGGAGGTAGAGAAAGGCAACAACGTCCGAGCTTGTCCTTCTTAGGGTGACACACAAGCACTTAAGCTGGAGGCTGGAGGAGTTGAGGGGGCAGCAGGAGGTCCCTGGGACAGCCCCAGCTGCCGGGGCTGGATGTAGGACCATGGTGGTCACTCGCATGGGGACAAGGGAACAAGAGCAGAAGTCACTATTGATCATCACTGGTGAACTGTGCAAGCGGCTGATGATGGCCGGGAGGAGGAAGACCAAGCACCCTCCTGCCCCACCCTTCCACCCTCCTGAGGACACAGCTGTGCAGATTCCTGTCCTGACTATGCCAATCCCTGTCCCCTCCGTAGCAAGAGGGATGACCCTGTGTGCACCCAGGATTTCTCCAGCTGTCTGCATTCTGGGACAGCGTGAAGACTTCTTCTTGCACTTACACTGTCACACAGTCCGCCCTGCTCGCCTCCCCGACTGGCTCTGCCACACTCCCTGGGGCTTGCTGCCTCCTCAGGCTTCTCTCTGTGCCACGCAGCCCCAGCACGTATGTCCCAACCCCTGTATGGGTGTCACCCTTACTCCCTGCCTCTTCCTACTGCCTTAAACCCAACTGCCAGGTCTCGTTGAAGCTGTTTCCTTCTCCTTCAAGGCTCAGATGGAATTTTACCATGAGAGAGAAGCTTGTCCCAAGATCCTCCCGCAGACACCTGCAGAGACAGACAGAGATGGAGAAGCACGGAGCCTGAGATATATTTTGTCTCCTGTTTCTGACTTTACGAGAAGATCCTGGGTGCTTTCTGAGCAAACCCTGTAGTAATACAAGTAGCAAGTGCAGAACATCATTTCCATGTAAATGACCCAGACAAGCAAGCAAGCACTGACTCACCCCAAGAAGAATCTACCTGGGGGATTAAAATGTTGTTTACAAGAACGCTGCCAGATGTTGGACTCGGAATGACCTGCCTTGACATTTGAAGGCCACCAGGGGAGATATGGGGACTTGAGGGCACGCAAAGCTAAAGGAGCCGAATGAGAGTTCATTTGGAAGTGACTTTCTGTATTAAGTTAATTCCCGGTATAATTCAGGAGTCTGATGGGGGGTGGAGAAGTAATGGAACGAAAAGAGGCCTTTAAAAGTGCTGAAGAGAGAGCAACCCCATAATTCCATCTCCACGTAATGGTAGCTGAAATTGGTTGTCCCTCATTTGAATAATCTTGATGGCATCGTTATTTTTAATTGTGATTAGTGGCCTTAATGTGCTAATAAATAAGGCTAGAGACAAGCCACAACCTTGTCTTGTCCCACAGATGATTTGGAATCGAGATGGCTCCAGGCAGGCAGGCTCTAGACAGGAGGCGCCACAACCAGGACAGGCACTTTAGAACTGAAAGATGGTTTTCATGAGCTTTAGAGACAGAACGTTTGGGGAGTCCATTTCCTCCACTCCAAGGTCAAGCAATTCCTCTGAAAGATAAGAAAATAGTGTATCTGCTTTTCCTTAGGGTAACTCTGTGACAGGAGAAGCACACAGATGTGTGTCAAGCAGCTCATGGGGAGCGACACCCAGAGATCGTGGTTCCTGCTTTGTTAACAATACGACCCGGCCCCAGAGCAAGGCATGAGCAGAGTGGCCCACTAGGAGATCCTCTAGATATTTGGAATATAGTCTCAGTGGCAAGAAGTTTTCAAGGGGTATAAGTAGCTGGGTAAGAGACCAGTCCCAGAACCAAAATGGCGAACAAGCCAAGACTCCAGCATCACATGTGCTTCCAATGCAACACATGTAACTATGCCTGAGGAAGGCACAGATGTCTTCTAGGGTGATCATAGCAAAGCTCAGAGAGCACAGCTTCTCCCTCAGCCCTACAGATCAGAAGCTTGTAGTCAAGGCATTAATGAGACTGTTCGCTCTCTTTTCTAGCTTCTCATGGCTGCCGCAAATCCTTGTCATTCCAGGCTCTGCCTCCATTGCCATATGATCATCTTTCTCTGTGGCAGTCCATATCTGTATGTGTTGGCGGTGGGAAGATCTCCTTTTATGATGTCAGCCATCTTGGGTGAAGGACCTCTTTACTCCAGCATGACCTTATCTCAGTGTACATCTTAATTATACCGACAAAGACCCTCTTTCCAAACAAGGTCACAGTCACAGGAACCAGGGCTTGAGACTTCAGCTGTTCTGAAAAGGACACAATTTAGTCCCCAACAGGAAATAAATTGCTATGTTGGTGGAAAAGAGCAGGAAGAGAGAGAGAGAGTCAGAGCAAGAGAAAGGGAGAAGGGGGAAAGGGAAGGAGGGGGGAAACAGGAAGGAAAAAAGGGAAGAAGAAGGAACACTGCAACGTGAAGGCAGTTTAATGGGTACTTTTTTTGAATGTTTACAACCTTTCGATGATGAGTCAACATCTATTTATATCAAACAAATCATTAAGTCAATAAAATTTCCACAACTGTCAAGTCTATGGGTCTTGACCTCTGCAGCTGCACCTTAAGACCTCTGGTCAGAAGCACTGGGGTAATAGGTGACATGAAGGAGCAGAGGTCACCTCTATTCACTCCAAATGAGGCTCAGAGAGGTTACGTGTCTCAGTCAAGGTCACACTGCCACTGTAGCATGGGGTAGACACAAAGTTAACACAAAAACACATCCTTTCCATTACATGGCGGTGCTCTTTCTAAATGTTAATTTCAGGGACTGAATGCGTGAATAAAAGAATGAGTGAAAGAACTCTCTACCCATGCATATCAGGTCTCCATGTTTCTGGAGGTGTTTGGGGGTCTGGAATAACACAGAAAGATTGTCTCCCTCGCCTATTCATTCCAGAGCTTGGCAGAAACGCAATCAGAGTGTTCTCAGCTACGATCCAATCTCCTCAAATGTCAAGCCACCTGATTAAAAATAGCCCTTTCGTGCTATCTTCTTCTTCTTCTCCCCCAAACAGATGCCAGGCCTCCACCTTGCCCCATGACTCGTCCTAATCTACCTCCTGTCGTTCATCTCTGGTGCCTGGTCCAGAGGAAAATTCTACTTTGAGCATCAGAGAAGTTGGAAGGAAACAACTGACAAGCGAGCTGAAATGAGCAATAGGCTGGTCACTGTGTGTTTTGTAGAATAGCCTCTCAAGGAAATATAGTCCCTGTCCATAGTAGAAGACCAGTATTCATGTTGACCGTGGGATTATTTTTTTATTTGACTGATGGTATTCATTTGCTAGGGCTGCTATAACCATGTACCTACTAACCGGCTGACTTGCACCACACAAATTTATTTCCTCAGGATTTTGGAGGCTAGGATTCAGAGAACAAGGTGTGGGCAGGGCTGATTCCTTTTGAGGAACCCAAGAGAGGTGTTCTATGCCCCTCTCCTAAGCTTGCAGACAGCCTTCTCCTCCTGGCCTTCCCCCTGTTAATATCTGTATCTGATTTCTGTTTATTTTCATTAGGATAGCTATCATACTAAATTAGAGACCACCCTAAAGGCCTTCGTTTAGATTGTCTCTTTAAAAATCCTTTTCTGTACATACCATCATATTCTTCAACTCCTGGGGATTAAGACATACAAATATAAGACCCAATTTGTCCCATAGAAGTGCGTCTATGGAGACCTAAGGCAAAGTCCTCTATGTCAACTTTTAAGAAACAATGTAAATGCTCAACTCCATTGTAAACCTTAAATTTTGCACATATGCATATCAATAAAATGAGGGGAAAAAAATAAAAAATCTAGTGAGTCAACAACTTTAGTTTCATTCATTTTAAGCCCTAAGCTTCTGTGGGTTCATATTTCCTCATATAAATAATAATAATAATAAGGATTTGGGGTACTGGATTTCACAGGGAATAGAAACTGCAGATCTATACTTCTAAGCTACCTATAGCCATAGACAATCTAAACCTTCTACTCCAAGTTCAGAGTCAGAGGAAGTGCGAACACAGTAGAGGAATTTTGGCAATGCATGAGTTAGCTGCAGAGGTAAGGAGGGAAGGTGTACCAGAAAGAAACAAGACCATAACAAAGGAATCGAGGTTGAAATCCCTTTTTTTTCCTCCTGTTTTTGAGAATCAAGTGAATACACCCTCCACCCTTAGATCTGCCAAAGAAAATTTTTAGATTCAGTGTGCTACTCAGACTTGGATTTGGGATTCAGAGCCCCCAGAGACATTCGGGTACCATGGCCCATTTCGAAGCTTCTTTTCCTCTTCCAAGAGTGTGTTTCCTACTCCCTTGTGTCTGTTCTTACCAATTACTATCTTAAGCTAATGGAGGGGAGTTAACAGGAAGTGTCAGAGAGTTTTATAAAATTATCGTGTCAACTCTCTTCCTGTCAGTGTGCATAAGGAAAGAAGACAAGAAAATGATACTGTCGTTAATAGTTCGCATTAGATCTTCATCTCTTATCACTCATCATTACCCCATATTAATGACTCTGTATTGGCAATCTCTGGCTGTCAGCTACCCTGTAAAGGGATCTCACTGTGATCGTGGCTGGACAGCTTTCATTAGGAAGCAATCTGAACTGAATTTAACTTGGGAAGATTAACAGATTAAAGGAAACCACTACCTCTCTCGACCTCCACACCTCCAGCTGGTGGACAGACACATGGACTTGGAGACACCTAGACCTGAGCCGTGGTGTAGCCACTGCCTGTTGTGCTGTGCTGATTGTATCTATGCACATCATGGAGTCTCAGTTTCCTAATATGCAAAATGGGGCCATGCAATTCTCTTAGGAGAACTATCACAGAGTTTGAAATAAATATTTTTTAAATGCTTACCACCATTCGTGGCACAGAGCTGGTGCCCACACACCACAGCTACCAGATTTTTTATTAGTACAGAGTGAATAAAGAACTAATGAATTTAGCCCAAAATGAAGTGACCACCCTCTTCTAAATAATGCCCAGCACTCTTGCTTTTGCCATCAGTAAGGAAAGAGAGCTCAGCTAAGCCCAGTTCAGGAAACATGGATCAGAACTCCTGCTAAGTGCTAGGTGCAATGTCTACCTGGGGAGAGAGGGAAGAAGTGACCTGGCATATTCCTCAAGTCTCTGAATACACCATATTCTTTCCAGCCTAAGAAGGATATGGTGTCCCCTGTGCTTGGAACGGTGCTCTTTCCTCTCCCCCTCTTGACCTACCTGAAAGGGGGGTGGGGGGTCACTACCTCTAAGGTCAGCTCACAGTGACTCCCTGCAAAGCCCTTCCTGACTCCCTTGGGCAGCACCAGCCATGCGTTCCTGCAGCTCTTGTCACCACATAATCACACATACATGGTGTGACCATTGGGTTGCTCATCTTTTCTGCATATCGCAACCCCTAGGAGGGCAGGACCACATGTGATGTGTGTGCTGGTGGGACCCCAAGGCTTGCACCCTGACACCAGGGAGAGTGAGAAGACCACTGGTGAAGAGACAAGTGCATAAGCAAAAATGCCTAACAAAGGAATTGTTCCTGAGTCACTGCAACCCAGCTGCCACAGAGGCATCACCTTGTCCTCCTCCTCCTCTGAGCTTCAGTCTAGAAAAAGGAGGTTCCAGCTCCTATGTTCTCACCAATTGTCTTTTCTTTTGGGAGGTGCGAGCAGCCCCAAAGCTCTAACTTTCTCTCTCCACTAGACATCCCACCTTCCCCATTAGAACTCCATTGTTCAGCCTCTTCATTGTCATAACCCGACTGGCTAGCATCCTTCCTAGTACATAGAAATTTATGAACAATTAAATGGGTAAATGATGAGTGACTGGGTTCTTCCACTGGATCCAGGGCAAATCCAGTGACTTTCAACAGAAAGAACACAAAGATTTGCTGTGTTAGAGGCTGTGCTTGAGCCTTAAAGACTTGGGGAGATTCTTTCTCTTTCTCCTTCACTTCTGCCTTAGATAAAGTCTTCTTGCTTGTTCTAGGAAAGCCACACATCTCCCCCACCACACCTCCCCATGACGAAACTCATGTTCCTGCAGACATACAGACTGCTACATCAAAAAGAAACTTTAGAAATCACCTCCATCATCTCCTTCACACGGCAGATGGGACTGCTAAGCCTTGATTCAGCGCCAAGTACATTAATCAGTAAGAAAAGCATTGGGTTGGGACTATAAATACTTGGGTACACACTTCAGCTATACCCCTGAGTCACTGTGATCCTAGACAACTCACTCTACTTAAGCTGTCCAACGAGTGTGATAACACCTGCCTTAAAGGAACATAGTGGGATGGGAATGGAGTAAGTCTAGGGAACTGTCTGAAACCTCTCAACTTGGGACATCTAGGGCAAATCTTTCTTCATCATCATTGCATCTGGGTATGGATCTTCAAACGGGACCTTGTCTATGATTCAACTCATCCTCATGCAACAAACATACCGAATCTTGCAAATTCTAAGTCCTCGCTTTGGCACAACGGCCTCAAGCAGCAATAGCAATAGTAAAAGTTACCAGTTATTGATCACCTAAAATGTTCCAGGCACTATGCTCAGTGCTTTCAATCTTGCCTCATTTATCCTCAGAGCAACCCTATTAACTGTGTTCAATTATTTATCCCTTTCTTCAGATGAGAAAATTACACCCCAGGCAATTAAAGCAACTTGGCCAGGGCCACACAAATATATGGAGGAGACATAATTTGACCTTTGAACCCACTGAATCTACATTCTGATTCACTACTAAGAACAATATAGAAAAATGACTCCATCTAAAAATAGACCCATAATTTTAAAAAGACATTTCACAAAAAAAGAAAAAAATGCTCCACACCATATGCAATCAAGAAAAACAAAGTTAAATCTAAGTAAAATGCTACTTCACACCAGAACAACTAACTTTAAAAAGAAAAAGAAACTGACAAGACCAGATATAGGTGAAACTGTGGAGCAACTGGAACTCTTAATATTGCATTAGAAGATCACAACCGTTGTTACTTCTTTGAAAAATGGATAAAACTTCTGATACAATGAAAGATACACTCATTTAGAGGCCCAGTAGTTCTATGTCTAAGTATTACCCAGGACAAATGAAAACACATGTTCACAAAAGGAATTATACACTGTTCCCAGTAGTTTTACTCATAAGCAGCTGACAACTATTAACAACTATATAACTGGGGGAATGGATAAGGAAATGTAGTAATTCCATGCAGGAGGGTACTCTTAAGCATCCAAGAGAAATGACCTCATAACACACAGCACACGTGCACCTCAGAAGCATTATGATGAGGAAAAGAAACATCAGGCTAAACAGGATACCCTGTGTGATTTCACACATGTAAACTCCTGGACATAACTAGTCCACGGTGGGAACAACGAAAATCAGACCAGCTCCTTCCTCTGGAAAAAGTAGGAGAGGAAAATACTCAGCAGGGGTACAAAAGAAGTCTATAGAGTGAAGATAGGGCTAAGGACTTGGGCTGCACACAGGTGTGTGTGCGTTTACTCGAATGTGGACAATGTCCCTTTAAGATTTCACTGTTGGTCAATTTTACACACAAAGAAGAATCTCCTGAGTAAAAAATAATCGAACCAACAATGACTGATTACTCATGGAAGGACCAACAGTTTTATGGTTATGATTTAAATCTAAAATGTCTCCCAAAGTCTTCTCTGTTTGGAAGGTGTTGGATCATGGGGGCACTGTGCACATCAACAGATTCAACTATGGGTGAGTTCCTGTGCTGTCAGGAGGCGGGGCCTGGCGGGAGGGTGGGGCTTGCGGGAGGTGCCCTGGGGGCGTGACCCAGAAGGGTGCATTTGGGTCCTCGGCTCCTCCCTTCTCTTTCTGCTTCAGGACCACCCTGATGCGAGTAGCTGTCCTGCACACCAGGCCCTTCCACCATCGCGGTTTCTGCTTTGAAGCCAGGGAACCATCCATGGGCTGAGAGCCCTGGAACTGAACTCAAGTTCTAGCTGTAGGTGTAGATATTGCGCCCCAGCCAGGGGAAAGCGAGCAAGACAACTTCATAGATAAAACGAAGTTATCTCCCATGGCTTGATAACGGTCATCTAAACAACTGCCCCAAAAGGTCTCCCACAAACCTATCAAAATGCCTATAAACCCATCAATAAATGCAAGGATAAACCAGCTGTGGACAGAGGTATTCCTCCTGACCAGCACACCACGGTGCCCCGGGAGGAGGTGAGGGGCTGCACATCACCCCTCCTCTCTCCTCAGCTACCTCTTTCAATTCCCGAGTTCCAGGTGTGGCTCTCCAGCGCTTCCCTGGCAGAGGCAGCCGCCTTGCCCACTGGGTGTCCGGCTTGCGCCCCCAGTACCTGCTAATTGTTAAGAAACAACATATGGCAGGAGCCGGGCTGCGGGCCCCTGCGGCTCTTCTGACTCGCAGCCCAACCGTGGAGCCGGCTGCATGCTGAGAGCTTGGGATCGAAGAGGCGTCATTAGAAAATGATTCATATCCCTCTGCCTTAATGAGGACTCGCACCCGAGGGCTTCCTATTACCCAATCGATGGCTGGCCTGCGGCTCCCAGCCAGCGGCCTCTCGCTTGTCTTTCTCTTCTTCACAAGCATTTGCGAGGGGGTGCACTACACAGTTTCTCTTCCCTCCTTGACCAACCCAACCCCAGCCAGAAAACCAAACCGGACCAACATTCCTGAAAGTTTCCAGAGTCACACCATGAACCCTTCACGGCTCAGCTTAACAGACAGAAAACTAGGGGTGAATTCTGGCCGTATGGGGGGCAGCTTGCGAGGTGACATGGGAGCTCAAACACTGGGGAAACAAGAATTCAGAAAGTGGGGAGACAGCACAAGAAAGGGTTGATGCTGGCTTAGTAGGTCTGAGGACTCATGGGAGGACCGCCGTGAGCCAGGGAAGACAGGCATTGGCTAAGATGAGATGGAGGGAGGAAAACATCAGAACTTTGGGCTCAGCCTGCTGCAGGCACCCTGGGGGTGGTATCTGTGTGGTAACAGTTACCAAGTGTCCACCAAAGCCCATCATCCCCTCTGCAATCACAATAATGTTCTGGTTGATCTACTGCTGCCCGGTTTGAGACTCACATTCCTCAGTCCTTCCTGAAAACAGATGGAAAAATCTAGTCCAGATGGAGAGAGAGAGAGAGAGAGAGAGAGAGAGAGAGAGAGAGAGTGTGTGTGTGTGTCCAAGGAGCCTGGTCCACAGAACCCTGCATGGTGATCCTCCTTGATTCTGATTTATTACTTACTGGGAATGGCCATGTGGCAGGATGACACAACCACTAAAACAGATAAAGAACTGAGATTGAGGGGCTGGAGGAATGGCACAGCGGTTAAAGCACTTGCCTTGCCAGTATAGGCCTTGAGTTCAACTCTCCGGCACCACATAAACCAGGCATGGTGATGCACACTTGTAATCCCAGCACTCAGGAGGCTGAGAGCTCTAGGCCAGCCTGGGCTACATAGTGAGTTCAGAACTAGCCTAGGTTACACAATGAGACCCTGTCTCAAAAAAAAAAAGAAAGAAAGAAAAAAGAAAAAAAGAACTGAGCCTGAGAATAACAAGACAAGAGATGAGCTACCCTCTTGCCTGGAATATTCACCTTGTCATCTTGGAGACTGTACTAGCAGAAACAATGAAAACTTCTCTGTTTGTTAAGCCTCTTCACTTAGCAGGCCTTTTTGTTACACCAGCTCACCTTCCCATCCTTAATGCCATTTGGTAAATGTTTTAATCTCCACGTGTTCCAGTTTCCTCATCTGCGGAGAAAAATCCCACCCTCCCTAGGCTTTTATGAGACATAAATGAACTGACCTCAACCAGAGGTCCTGCTCTAGCAGGGGACCCACTTGCAGGTCCTCTTCTCCCCCACTCTGGCTCAAACCATTTCTGCTCAGAATCCAGCCTCTGATTGGGTCCTCTTCACCACCTGCCCACCCCAAGACCTTTCCTGGCTGACTACAGCAGGCACAGGACCTGTGCCTCTCTCTTGCCCCCTCCTTCTTGGCTGGGCACAGCAGCAGCCAAGCAAAAGATCTCTTTGATTCATCACTGCTGTCTCCCAATGGCTCAGGTTTGTGGTTGACTTCTTCATGCTACTGCTTTCAGACAACCATTCAGACAACCCTGGAGGACTTCCTAACAGGTGACTTTGTGGGTCAGCCTGTAGCTCAAGTTAACACAGCAAATACGATACAAGTGGATAAAAGTAATGACAGCTCACACCCACCAGAACATCTCTTCCAACTCTTTTGTAATAGAAAAGCAGCCCAAGTCACAGAGAAAGTTAAGCAATTGACATGCAAAAGTAGTCAAATCAAGACATAGCCAACTTTTTTATTTTTAGGGCTTAAACAAATAATCAGTCATACATACACACATACACACTATATATATATATATATATATATATATATATATATATATATATATATATATCCTGATAAGTAAGAGTTGGGCTGACAAGAAGCAGCTGTCCTGACTTACAGAGCAAATGAGCCTTATTCTTTCCTGGGAATTATATGTTTCTGTATCTAAATCCAAATTCAACAGTTGCTAGAAATCATCCCTGGTGTTCCAACCATTCAGTCATTTAATAAATATGACATGTGATCAAAACAGACAGTGGCTGTTTAAATTTTTAAAATGTATTGCAGTAAGACACACATTGCCTCAAAACCCTCTGCTCACTGTGAACACACTTGTCCCATCATTCCTGCCACTTCCGGGAGCAGTTCTGGAAGTCCGTTTTCACAAGTGTGTTTACAAGGTGTGGGTAAAAACTCAGTGAGTGGTGGTACCACGTGCCATCCAAAAGCAAGGCAAGCTCTTAGAAATATTTTTGAGAGGCTTCTACGTGCCAGGTACATAACACTGGAGATTCACTGAGTAGGAAAACCAGAAATGGTCTCAGCCTCCCAGAATTCCTAGCTAGCACGAGGGGAAAGTAAAGAATCACATGATTACTTAGAAGATTGCAACTATGGAAGGCATTTCCAAGCACAGGAGATCAGAGATCTCGGGATAAGGGGCTGTCCAGATGTTTGGAGGTGGGAAACCCTCGTGAAGGGAGAAATTCTGTGAGCTGGGAGCCACTACAATGTGTTCCCTATCCCCACAATTATTCATTCATGCAGTCAGTCATTCAGCAAGCACTGGCTGATCATCTACTGCATACAAGGACCTCTCCATGGCATAAGAGCTACCTCCTCAAACAAGACAGACCAAAATTCCACCATGTTTTTGTACTCTTGCCATATCTGACTTCTAGTTGCTACCCTGCCCCACCGCTCTGGGCAGGATCCCACGCACATTCTCCTATTGGCTCATCTCTCAAGGTATGTTGACATCTGACAATATTCCTCACCTTTACCCACTATTTCTGGAGCAAATGTAGGTGCGCCAGTTCCTCGGTACAAATGCCCCAAAGGGGGTGGCTTTCACACTAACATGTGAATGACTGATAAACCATGGAAGGATGACTGGGGAAACTGGGAATGGTTTTCTGGGGAAGAGAAAACCCTGACCGATATATGGTCAAAGACTTCAAGTGTGTGGATGGCTGCTTGAGAGAAGAGAGATAAAATTTCTGCAGAGAAAAAGTTACCCAGAGATGGATTTAAGTTCTGCACCATGCCGAGCTGTCTAACAAAGAAAAGGACCTTATCATAAAGCTCTGAGGTCACCTTCACAGATACTTAGACAAGGGCTTAATGGCTGTTTGACTGGGCCCTTCAAACTCTAAGCATCAACTATTCTATAATTATATTTCTAAATTCAAAACTGAGTTCTTAATCTTCCTTTCAACACCACCTCCTACTGCAGACTTTCCCACCTCGGTTACCAGAATTTCAGTTTGCTGAGGATGAAAACTGTAGCATGCTCCTTAATGTTTCTGTCTTTCCCACCTGTGTTCAATTGCCCAGGGGATCCTGTGGACCCCGTGCTCACATACGTTCAGAGCCTGCCTTCCATCTGACACCCTGATGGGAGCCACCAGCACCCAGGCACCTCTATTTCTAGTGCCACATGTGAAGCCAAGTATGGTGATGCACACTTATAATTTGAACAATATGGGAGGCTGAGGCAGGGAGATCTCAATTTCAAGCCCTGTTTGAGCACTTTGGCATCTCAGAGAGAGCCCATCTCAGAATAAAAGATAAAGCAGAACAAGGTCAAGGATATAGCTCAGGGTGAAAGCCCCGGATTCAATCTCTAGTACCAAAAAAAGTGTGAGGCTAAACTTGTCCCCTTGAGGACCTACAGCATAACAGAGGAAAAAAGATAAAGTTATCTCACAGATATAAATTTGTGATTTTAAGTAGTGTGAAGAGGAAGATTCTGGTGCTTCGAGGACATAACTTCATGAACAGAATAGCATCAATTGTCTTTTAACTATACCCAATAATCTTTCATATATTTATGGAACTGTAAAATTTTTAATTGGCTTCCACTAGCTTATACAATTCTCCCAGAAGCCCAATAAGGTAGAAAAGACAAGTATCCTGATCTCTGCTTTACCCATGACAAAATTTGGACTCAGGGAGATAAACTGAGTAGTCCAAGGCCACACTGCATGGTGGTGTGCCACCTCCACTGCCAGCCTGAACACCTTGAGTCTAATCTCATGGAACCACAGGCACACCAGGGAAGAGGTAGCAACCTTGGGAGACATTGACTAAGGACATCAATTAAACAGGTGAGGTGGGAGGGCTCACATACTAGAAATTCAGACCTGCATGGCAGAGCACCAGTTGTATACATTGTCTTTCTAGCAGATAGAAACAACCAAGACCTACTTGTTACCCTAAAAGTATAACAAAATAGAAATGCAGCAATAGTTATGACAGATATCAAGGGCGATATAGCACTGCTGCCATGTAAATCAGAGATTTGTTCTTCAGTCTTTTACTGCACTGAGAACTGAACCTAAGTGCATTCTGCTGCTGAGATACATCCTCAGTCCTTTGTTTTGCTTTGTTTTGTAACAAGAGCTCACAGAGTCGCCCAAGCTGGGCTGAAATTTGGGCTCCTGTTGCCTCAGCCTCATTAGTGTCTGGGATTTCAAGTGTGCACCACCTTGCTTGGCTAAAATTTACATTTTAATGATTCTAAAAAGGCGTTACTCTAACCAGGTTAATCTAAGGGTTAAGGCAGGCATTGGAATGATTCTCTACGTCACTTTTAAAGATTTTGGAGGAAATGTTTTCAGTTTGTAGGACTGATGTAAATTCCTGCTACTCCAGGTACCTAAACTAGCTCTTAAAGTGAGGCTCTTGAGAAAGAGACATAGGTCAGTGCCTTCAAGATGACACATGAAAACATCGAAAGGCCTGACTGCCAAGGGTGTGGCATGTTCGACTCTGTGGAGCTCAAGGCCTCCAGCACCACAGCTGTTTCTTCTGCTTTGCATACACTCAGTGGTCCACGTGATCCCTCTCCTTGGATACCCGTGCACGGTATGCAAAATTACTAAACTCACCCACTCTTTCCTCCCTTCTTTCCTCTCTTAATTTTCCAGGCCCCCTTCCAGAAAGGACTTCAGGTGAATGTGACTAAGTCATAAAATAGAAAATTATGAACTCTAATTAACTTATTACTAATTCATAAGGTGGGAAAGAGACAGACCTTATAAATAAAGTTCGCAGAGGTTAATCGAGTCATCTGAAGCGATAGAAAGTCATTGTTCAGTGACAAACTGAAAGCCAACCTGGTACACAGTCTTGTGGGTTTGGTGATAGACCTTTTTCCCATTCAATATCCATTTAGTTGAGCATCTATTGAACAGATCAAAGTCAAGACTAGACCTTCAGAGGGTCAGGAACGAAATAAACACATCTTGAATATTTATCATGTGCCAGAAACCGTACCTAGCCCCCAGGTTTGTGTCTGTGATTTCATTGCATCTGCACAAAAACTATGTACTCAGTCACATCTGTTACTGCTTGCAGCTCCCAGCCCTGCTGTAGCTGTGGTCCTAGGGTCCTGCAAATTAGGATGGCGATGGGCAGTGACATTTAGATGGCATTATTGACCAGCTCGCCAATTCACTGGCAGCAGATAACGTTCTAAACCAAGCTGGATGCAGAGAGGGAGGGTTTTACAAAGATTTTGCAAACTCTAAAATGACAGTAATTTTTTACACTATGTCAGCAGCCTTTCCTACCCTCCCCAGCAACACCCACATCCACACAGAAGTGCCGAGTGAGGGGATGGCAGGGAACTCAGTAGTAGAAACAACAGACAGCTTGTCCCTCCCCTACTTTCCTTCAAGCTTTTGCTTCTAAAACACCCAAATAAGCAAGAATTGCTCTGAATTCTACATTTTATGTAGCAATCTGAAAACTCCAAGTTTTCCTTGCCCTTCTCACTCATAGTTTAACTAGGAAATGACTGACCAGGCCCCGGTCGGGTGGGGGGGAGGGGTGGCTATTAGAGTTCTCTACCTCAGTTAATCAGGCAGCGGGGAAAAAAAAAAAAAAAAAAAAACCGAAGTCGCTATATAGACCTCCAGTTACTCCAAGCCAAGGGACCCTAAGATGACATCAGCAATCAAGCAGCCAACAGGAAACAGAGTAAGGGTCAAGCAGTGTGCTATCAAAGCTCTGTGCATCTACTGTTCCCTCAAATACAGTGTGAGACCATTGTGAGATTCGTAATATTCTCTGAATCTGTGAGTTCAGTGTGTATGTAGGTGTGGGTGGGCGGGTGAGTGTGGTACTGGGGGTGGAATCTTGGGCCTTTGCACTGAGCTACATCCCCAGTTCTTTTTTTGTTTATGGGTTAGATTTGAGTTAGTTTGGTTTGGGTTTGTTTTATTTGGTTTGGTTTTTATGATAGAGTATAAGTCTCTAAGTTGCTCAGGCTGGGCTCAAATTTGTGATGCTCCTGTCTCAGCCTCCCAGGGTGCTGGGATACAGATGTGGACTGCCAATCCCAGCTCACAGTACTCCTCTTTACCACGCACACTCAGACAGCTTCAGCACATCTGAAGGCCTCCAAATCCAGCCTCTATGTCCCTTTTTGCTACGCCAGGTTTCATGTTTGACTTCAGTCTCCTTCTAATGTTATGGGGACGCTGATATCCAAGGTGAAATGACCCTGGTGTCCCACAAGATGGAACACCTATCCGGCAATCACGATCTCAACTGTTTTTTTCCATGTTAGAACACCAGCACTTTCTCCCTTGTTTGAACCGTACCCAACCCTGGTCCCAGGGCCATTTTGGATTCCATTTGAATTCTGGTTCTTGGGAAGCATCCTGTCCTACTGGCTCAGCTTCCTCTTCTGACCGCTGCCTCTCTAGGGGTCCTGGGCAATAAATGTCTGACTCTGGCTTGATTCGATTCAGCCCCATCAGCCAGGTGAGGCCCTCGCTCCTCTCCCAAAAAGGAGGAACTTGGGCACAGATCCGCCTTTAGGAGTTAATTCACTTTTTCACCTTGGAGTAAACTCCACATTTGGCAGTACACACTCAACAAATGAGCTCGGGGAGAAAAGAAATAAATAAGTAAAATCTTGCCATTAAACTGGACAGTATGAATCGTAATTAAAAACCCCCATTATGCCATTTCAACAGGAACACTCTAGCCGTCATTAAGCTCAAACAGAATTCCTTCAGGGAGAAATTACTTCTCGTTTGATTTCTGTCAGAATGGCTTTGACTTTGAGGATACAGACACTGAGTGGTGTCTCCGGGCTCCGCCTCTGCGGCCGCACTCAAACAAAGCAGACATTTGCTTCTAACAGATGAAACCTGATTAAAGATTCATTTCAAATTAACTTCCTCTGCTTATTTCTCTTTCGTAATCTTTATTATTACTTGAAGGAGGGTGGGGGGAAGATAGAAAGAGGCAAACCTCCCTGGATTGGCACATAAATCTTCCTAGTAGCCACTCAACAATATCATTAATTCCCCAGAATATTCAAGCCATGCAGAGGAGCAGACACTTAGGCAATGGTAATTTATTGGGAAATCAAGCTGATCCATTTTTTGGGTGTTGGTTTATTAAAGTGAGAGAGGAGAAGAGGCAGATAGAAATGAGGAAGGATGCTGCATGAATCTATCCTGATGGTATGAGGCCTGTGGTCAAGGTCATGACAGTGACAAAGACCGGGAAGGAAATAACTGCTAAGTGCCCATGCTTGGGGCTGTGTTGGGAATTCTTGGCTGGACAGATGATGGGCAGCAGGTGGCTTCCAGTGGGTGGAGGGTGACAGTCCTCTCTACCTACAGCACTGTAGAGGCAGAAGAGCAGCCTGGGAAGAAAACCTGGACCCTGGGCACTTTGGGCACTTGGGCATGTTTCAGATTTTCCTGCTAAGTGGCAGCAGAGGTGGAATTAGAGGAAGAAATAGGAGACTCCAGAGAGAACGTGAAAGAAGAAAAGCCAGGTTCAGGTTGGATGCAGCCGGGAGGTGCAAGTCTGGAGAGAGCAGGGGCTCCAGCTACAAGAAGGATGAGAGGAGTATGGGGATTGAACCCAGGGCCTTCACACTGAGCTGCATCCCCACACCATTTTTATATTTTATTTGGACACAATGTCTTGCTAAGTCACTGAGTGACTGGACTGCAGCTTGCAATCTTCCTGCCTCAGCTTCCCAGAGCACTGGATCACAGGCATGTGCCACTGTACCCAGCTAAATATGGCTTTACTTGGTGCCCTAGATCGGTCTCAAGTCTAGGCATCTTATCCCCCCTTGATACTTAAAAGCATCCTGAGAAGAAGTAACATTAAGCTTTTATTAGAAATAGGAAACAACTGTGTGATCAGCATCTGCCTAGGGACATACAGCCAATGCCAAAGCCTAAACTCACATACCATGATCTCTGTGCCTTTACACCTACAGCTCCATGCTGCACTGAAAGCATAAAAGAACAATTAGTGCTGTTGAGAAAATATTCAAAAAAGAAAGGTTCAAGGTCACAGACAGTGCTGAGTTAGGGTTGGTGCCTGAGAATTGAGCAGCCTTAAAAGTAGAAACTTGTTCTGGACTACAATGACTCCTGTAGATGACAGGGATTGGAAACTTGTGTTGAGCTAAAGAAATATGGCAGTGACACTGAAGTTCAAAGAGGTAAAGTAACTTTCCAAGAGTCACACACCGCTAGCACATGGGTCCAGAATCCATGCCCACACCACAGGTATCTGGAAAGCCAACATGAAGTGTTATAGCCTAGAAATTCTCAGGCAGCTGAGATTCTTTGGCCTACAATGGAAGACCAGAAAGGAGGTGAAGATGTTACAGAGAAACAAGGGCCAGGCAGGGTTTAGAGGTGGCAATCGGTCACCACAATCATATCAGATCCAGGTTGGAGTCACTCCACCACCTCCCTCAATGCTCCTCTGTCCTCTCTGTCAACATGGCCCTCCATTTTCATCATCTCCACTTGGAGATCGACACACATGATTCAATAAAGGAGGAGAGATCAGCAGGAGAAAGGCCAGGAGCCAGTCATGAAGGACTTCACGCTGCCTCACATGGGCCTGGTAGACTGATGGAACACAAGCCATCTCCCAAAGTAGTCCTGAAAACTTTCTGCAGTACCTCACTTAGATAAGGAATAGCTTATTTCCCAGAGCCCTCACAGTGATGGATGCTATAGGGATTTGGGGCAAGTTTGACCCCAGTTATGGCTTTTCCACGATGATCCCATAGCCAGCCATTAGGTTGCTGAGACTTGCTCATTCCTCATCTCATGTTTCAGCACATTCTCTCAGCTCTTCTATCTTCTGGGGAACGCAGCCAAGCTCTGCTCCATGAGCCTTAAGCTCATTGAATCTCATTAATCACACCAGTCCCATCAAAGTGCCACCTTGACCCTAGAACCATTGCTGCATCTTAACTTGTGGGAGTCAAAGGATTCCGGGCCAATATGAACACAATCTGGGTATCTGCTGCAACATATGGTACTAGAGAAGAAAAAGCCCTTCAAGGTCTTAGATCCAGCTCATTTGCTTTATCAATAAGAGATGGGGTCCTGGATGGGGGAAGCAACTTGCCCAGGCCTCCCAGAGAAGCCCAAGCCCTCAAAGAGCCATAGTGAAATCCACACAGTCCCTCACCTCTCAGGACAGCTTCTCCTCTCTTGCTCAGTATCTCTTCATGCTCGAGGAAGAGAGAATGGAAGAGAAATGGCCTGGTTTCTGTACTGAAATGCTGAAGCAGGAAAATGCACTGGCTTGGATGATTAGAAAGATAATCGATTTAACAACTAAGAAAGAAAAAATGGAATAAAGAGCTTGGGAGTAAAGTAATGAGTACTGTTTGGAGCGTGTTGGTGACAACTCTGCAGATGTCCTCTGCAGGTGACGTCTACCTAGAGAGACATCAGGGAGACAGCTAGACTGGAGATCTGATCTAGGACAGGCTTGTCCAACCTGTGGCCTGCTACCTCTTTGCACTTCTTTTTTTTAATGAATAGGAACTGTCTTGAGCTATATAGAAAATATATAATATAGTTAATGTTCATGTATGAGTACTGAAACTTCCATTTCAAATTATTTGTTATAACATTAAAAAATCAAGGGCAAAAAATTGATAGGTCACAGGCTGAACACACTTGGAAGAGTTTCAAAGAACTGAAAATATAAGAGATAGATGTGAATTAAGAAAAACTATGAGGCTTCTAGAACGCTCGGAACAAACACCAATAATCCAAGTGGAGACTGAAGAAGAAGAACATCCAGGAAGGACACAGAAAGGAAGCGGCCAGAGAAAATCAGATCCAGGAACATCAGGTCAGAAGTCAAGGGTCATGATGTTTCAAGGACAAGATGACATGAGCAGCTTTCACATGGTCAACAGCTTTCACATAGTGAACAAACTGGACCTCAAAAAGGTGGTGTCACTGTCCTCACAGAGGGCTTCCCTGGAACCCTGGGAAAGGAAGCTGAGAATAGATTGAAAAGGAGTAGAGGTGAGAAGGGGAGGAAATAATAGTAGATGACTCTTCCCAAAACAGTCGATGAAAAATGAAAAGGAGAACGAATGAAAGTTAAGGGGAAGAAGCCAGTGGAAGGACATTTAAAGAGGGAAGACACTTGGGTGCATGGGCACATTGAGAGGACAGGAACCAAAGAAAGAAAGAACACTAATCTCCAGGGACAGATGCCAAGTCTATGGGCTAGAAGACACACCTGTTGTGGATTGTCTATGGAACCAAGTGATGTTGGTGGATTGGGGTCTAGTCTGGAGAGGTGGATTACAGTTAAGACTAAAGGCATGTGAGTTAGGATTAATGGTTCTACACACCTGGCCACACCTGGATGCAGGAGGGACTGGTTACTGGGTGGGGACCTGAAAGGATACATAAGCTGCACCTGCCTTCCTGGAGGACGGGGGACTAGTCTCAACTGGTCTCAGCTTGCCTTCCTGTTTGTGATGTCCTGAGAAGCTGCCTCCATCTCTGCCTCTGTCCTGTACTCTGATTGCTGCTGACCACCCCTGCATGGATTGTGACCATCTGGAACTGTGAGCCAAAATAAACCTTTCCTAAATTTGTGGGTGTCGGGTATTGAGTCACAGCAACGAAAAAGTAGCTAAGACAACACCTCACCTGCTCATTCCAGAGGAAGGGAGACAATGATGGCCACATGCAGATACAGCTACAGGAAGCAAGAGTTTGATGGCCTCCATTTTTTAATTAATTTTACATAGGCTATGTCTTGCTGAGGAAGAATATTGACCCCAGTAACTCAGAGGCTGAATTCAGCAAAACATTCATTCACATCCAATGTGCTAACTTGGGTATGGGGGTGAGAGGGTGGAGAACACCTCACTGTGGTCACCAGGGGGTCAAGCTAAGGCCAATGCAACTCCACCCTACATGCATGATTGTCACCGCAGTGGGAGGAGATGTGGCAAGGTCCTATCTGTTCTCAGGCCTCACATCCCATTGGCCAAAGCAAGTCACATGGGGAAACTTAACCTCAAGATTACAATTCACCCGGAGAAGTAGAGACACAGAAATAGTTGGTAAGTGGCACAGGTGATTATCACAAGGAAGTTAGTTTCCATACAGCCAGTGAGCTGGAATGGGAATCTGGAAGAGTCTTTAAGAGAGTTAGAAAAGGGGGAAAAGTTAATACAAACGAGAAGATCGGCAAGCAGCCTTCAGGGTCCCACTCACTTCATCCTGCATAACTTTTTACATGATACTAAGGACTGAGCCCAGAGCCTTCACACTGAGCTACATCCCCAGCCCTTTTTATGTTTTATTTTGAGAGTAAGGATCTCACTAAGTTACTCAATGACCTAGTTGCATGACCCTTAGCAAAACCCATCTCCTCTCTGAAGTTCCACCTTCTGGTCCTTACAACAGGGAAGTTGGATGTACTGGACTGTAAGTCTCCTCACCAAATTCCATGGTGCTCCCTCCATGTGCTACCACACGTCCTCACACACCCTCTGCTACTTTGGTCTTGCAGAGGGGTTGAGCATCTGAGACACCCTTGGTAGTACACACCCAGAAACAGTACCAAGTCCTGGAGACCTGGCACATTGAATGAGCACCTCAGGGCTCATCTTTTCCCACTTGTGCAGAAGCTGTCTGCGTCCAGAGATCCACGCATGCATGTTGCTGTTGTTGTTGCTGCTGTTGGGTTAGTTTTCCTGTTTTGTCTCTTCTATTTGCCACCACCACTCCATTATTCTGCCTTCAGTGCACCGCTGGGGACCAGAGTCCCACTAGTGGGGAGGAAGGGAGACAGGGAGGCAGAGGAAGGAAGGAGCAAAGGAAAAACGGAAGGCATTAGTAGAACAGAGGCAGGCAATGATGAATTAAGGGAATGGCCATTAATTTTTCATTTTGACAGATTATCGTCCATCAGAGGCAGAAGAGATGGCTCTTGTGCCCAGAGAGGAGACACTTGGCTCTTGCTCTTTGTACCACAAACCTCTCCTATTTGTTTTGGAATTGGGTAGTGGGCACCCAAAGAATAAAAAATTTATGACAATCTATAATTTACATGCTAGAAGACAAAGAATGAACTAACTCCTGTCATTAAATTGGCCCTTCATTTTTCTTAATCCCCTGGGTGGTAAATCTGATTTCACAACAACATTTAGTAGAAACTGATTCTTTGTGCCTGCGTGCATGTGAGTGTGTGTGTGTGTGTGTGTGTGTGTGTGTGTGTGTGTGTGTGTGTGTGTGTGTCTGTGGTGGAAGTGGGGGGAGAGAAAATTGTTGGAAATGTTTCGGATATAAATAGATTGTCCCGGGCATTGCATTGCCTAGGGCCTCAAGATACAATTGTCCCATTCGCATGACTTTCCTTTGAGATTGTCATTAACTAAGCGAGAATGTCAAGGAAGCATTTCGCAAACCACCAAGGATTCTGCAAAGCTTCTGTATGTCGCATGTCGTGAATGGAGGCACAGGCTGGGCTGCAACGTGATGTTAGGGCTGGCATCTAGGAGGCCAACCATGAGGACGGCTTTGCTGGGACCAGGCAGACCCCCTCCCTGGATGCCAATTAAGGACGCAGTGACAAAATGCATTACCTTTCCATCCCACCACTTCCTCATCTGTAAAGTGAGGATAATGGCTGTTTAAAGGAGTCAATTAGCTAATATATGTAAAACAAATATTGGCACAGTGGGCAGTCATTAAGGGATAGCTGGCGTCATTAAAGTACCGGGCATGCAATGGATTCTATCATAGTAGTTAGCAATTATTAAGTGCTTCATGTATTCCTGCACCTGTTAATTACAGGCATTCTTGCGTCCACCTGATGAGGTGGGGGTCAACATTTTCTCCATTTTGTTACTGGGGAAACTGAGGTACAAGAGGTAAAGGAAGTCACGAAAGCCAGCTGGCAGCTACAGCATAGTAAAGTGCTGCAGCTGAGATTATTTGCAGACTAAGTAATTACAGAGATGCCTCTCTTGAGCCAAGCAAGCATAGCCCAGGAGTGGGGGTCATGGCAGGGGGCAAAGCCAGGAGACTCCCCGACATCACCTTCCTGTTGAGGGGAAGAACAAAACCATACCAGACAGTCCTGAGTAATGAGGAGAAACACGGAACAGGAAAGGTCCATAGAGAATGGGGCTTCAGGGGGGCTACAGTATTATGCGGCTGTCATTATTAAATCTGGCTTCAGAACTGGAATTCTGTGTGCATGTGTGTATTTGTGTGTGCATACATGTGTGTGTGCGTGGATGTGCGTGTGTTGTTGGAGCTCAAACTTGGAGCCTTTGCACTAAACTGTATTCCCACCACCTTTCTTTGAGATAGGGTTTTCCTAAGTGGCTAAGCTTGCCAGGCTGGGCTCCAGATGGCGATCCTCCTGTATCAGCCTCCTAAGCTATTAGACTTACAGCATGTGCCCCCATATCTGGAAGAACTAAAATTCTTGATCACGGTGGTACGTTGGGAAAGCCCACAATTTGGGAGGCAAGTAAATTTATGCCTCCCTTTTACATTTCTGTGTGGTAGTCATGTTGAAGCCTCACACAAGTTGTTTAATCTCTTTAAGTCTCAGCTCCCTCAGCTGCAAAGCAAAAGCACCACGTTGGCAGGGTCATCGCAAAGATGCCGTGTGAGGGAAGTGAGAATGAGGAAGACAAGCCCACCCCGCCTCGGAAGATCTTTCTGAACATCTATGCCATGGAGGTAACCATATAACAGCACCTGCCACTTCTAGGCACTATGTAGAATAAATAATAAAATCTCCATTAAAGCAAAAAAAAAAATTTTTTAAGAGATATTTAGAAGTGGCCTCATGTCCCTACCTGAATTGGGCATCCATTAATTTTTGTGGTTAAATACCAAGAGTGACATGACCCCAGGCAAGAGCACTTCTCACCTGTTGAACGGCAGCTCTGGGTCAGCTGGTCATGGGGTGATGGGAGGAAGCGGACCACCGCAGAGTTAGCAAAGCATCCAGAAGGGTTCTACCCAGCATTTGGTAGTGACAGCAGCCGCGGCTCTAAAGTGCCTTCTATCCCCTGCGCTGCACTAACCTCTTTGAACCTCTTCTCAAGGCCTCATCAGGGCCCACTGGATACATCTGCAAACAGTGCTGGCCAGGGCTAGGAACTGTCCCAACGTACCCAGTTACCAAGGGACAAACCTGGACCTGGGGATTTAATCTTCCTTCCCAGAATGATTTTCTCTCCTGAGAAGTTTTGGCATCATGAAGACAATTCTCCAAACACAGTAGGTCCTCATGAAATGATAGCTTAGTCAGTGAACAAGGAGAAAGTTGTCCTTTCTCCTAGTACCCAGAGCAAGGACTCAATGGTCTCCAAAGGGATGGGCATGTATCAACAACCTTCTCTTAGGAACCCTCACACTACATCACAGTGTCTGACTAACACATTCTGGGGGAAATTGATGTGGCAGATTCCATTACTGTCTGATCAGAGTTTCTTTTCTTTCTCCGTCACTCATGGCAAATGCATTCTAATGACCCAGCATAAAGGACTAGGGAGAAGGGAAGGCAGGATTCAAAGCCACACTTGCTTCCTGAAGACAGAGAGATGTCAGAGGTAGCCCCAACAAAACTCTATAAAATTACTGAAGATTGGGACCAGATGGTATCCACCATAATACTTAAGGCCTCTCCCAGCACCATCAAGCACATAGCACAACGCACTGGATTTTAGGACAGTTACCTCTCTGGTGCAAACAGGGATGGAAAGATGTTCAGAGGCTGGTGGCTTTGTCCTCACCTCAATCACAGAGCTTCTTTGTGATGACTCTGCCAAGCGGTATCTTTCCTTTACAGCCTGGGAGGCTGGGACTGGACAGAGAAGGAATGGTCCAGGGAAAGGTTTCTAGGAGACACCCACCCTGCTTATTATTGTGAGATGGAAAAGTGAAGTTCAGGGTAACAAAGTGATTGCCCCAGCTCACGCAGGAAGACTGTTTCAGAGCCTGGATTATCAACCCAGGAGTCTTACCTCCCAGAACAGGACTTCCCAACAAAGCTGCTCCGAAACTGCAGATTCGCCTTCATTAAAAATTAAGTGACACAATAGAAAACTCATGATTGATTAGCTGGGTGATGACTAGACTCTTTTCTGTTGGAATTAGGCTTAAGCTACAGTGAGAGACATACAGGCAAGACATCAACAAAAACAGGCGGTGATTGTTCAGGATACATCTAAGAGCCCAGTAATGGCCCAGTGATTCCTAGATTCATTAGATGAGAGAAATGCCAGAGTCCCTAAGGCAAATCTCCTGCCTTCATGACAAAATTGCCTTTGCCACAACTATGATGCCAGAAGTTTCTCCCTAAAATGCCATGTTACAATGGGCTTCCTAACCATTTTCTCCCAGGAGGAACTGACTTTCCTCTGACTATGAATCTTTAAGTGAAGGTTGATCTTCCCAGTCACGTACTCACTTGGCACTTACTGAATACCAGACAGTGGGAGAAGCAGAGACGAGCAATGCAAACTTGGGTTCCGTATTTGCAGACAGACAAGCAACACCAGCAGAGGAGAGGAAGCAAGAGTGCGAGGAACAGAGTAGGCGCTCAGAAGAAGGCACAGGGAGAAGCCACCAGAGAACACGAGAGCTCCAGGGAGACCCAGAGAAACTGAGAGGGGGATTTGCACAGCACAAGAGATGAAGACAGAAACTGAGTAAGCCCTCAGGGATAGAGGTGATGGGATGTGGCACGAATAGAGTAACTCACCCCACATAGTATCCATCCAACTGGTAAGACAGTGGTCCAGGGTATAGGCATCTGACCCAAATGGACCCACGGGGGACCTTCTTTAAGATTATCTATGGATCTGGGAAGGCGATAATCTAGGCAAACACATTGGTGATAAGGCACAATTTCTCATGGGTCCAACAAGGACAAATATCTCTAGAAGTTTCTTTATGAAGAGACAGGGAAGCAAAGAGAGATGGACACAGGAGGAGAGGGGCCACAATGCAGATAGACAGTAAAGTCAAGATAGTATGGGCTATTTTCAGGCAATGCCCTTCATTCTCAAATGCTCCTGGGATGGGCCTTCCTCACCTTTCTGGACACAGTTCCTGCTGTTCAGGCACACTGTCTTGCCAAGAGTCAGATGGGTTTCCCAAGAATCCCAAGAACGGGAGTTAACCAGTTTCTGTCGTGCTTCCTGGAATTCTGCCCTATTCACCTGCTGAAGGAGAGAAACACCTACACCAAGGTCAGGAGGAGCTAAATTTTTCTTGCTTCTGGAGTTTTACCTGTGTCCAAGATTTGTGTGACTCCCACACACTGCTAACTTTCAAGGATTTATGTGTCTCCCACACACTGCTAATTTTCGAGGATAGACAGACAGCCTCTCCTTTGAGCTACAGATTCACCCAGCCAATGACTTAACTTGATATTACCACATGGATGTATTTTTAAGCACCTCAAGTTCAGCACATCTAAGATCAAACTCCTAATTACCCCATTTAAAAAGAAATATCATCTGGACCCAGTGGTTCAGGCCTGTAATCCCAGCACTCTGGGACACTGAGGCAGGAGTATGGCAAGTTCAAGCGCAGCAACTTAGCAAGACCTTGTCTCAAAACTTTTTTTTTTTTTTTTTGGAAAAAAACCACTGGGAAGATAGCTCAGGGTGAAGGCCCTGGACTCCATCCACAGTGCCCAAAGAGAGAGAGAGAAAGAGCACAAAAGAAAGAAAGAAGGAGGAAGATAGGAATATCTGCACAGAAATAAGCCTTCTCTAATTTCCTAGGAAAGAATTTAAAGTTAATTATTCTATAAATTAATATTCTTCTGGAAAGGTACCCTCACCATTCCTTTCCTCCTGACCCCACAGGAAATGATCACTCCCTGAAAGTTAGGACTATCACAAGGTTGCTAGGAGACTCTTGAGGCTCCTGGAGATGGACAGGTCTTCCTACACTCCCACTCCCTACAGAAGCTTCTATGTCCTTAGGAAGGCTGGAGAAAGGCTCACTGTGTAATCTCCCTCAGGTCTCCAAACCCAGCACTCTCCCCAGAAAAAGGGATCAGAGTGGTTTTTTTCTTTTTTTGCAACAATAAGAGATGTTTACCTACAAGGACCAATTAAATCATGAGAGATTGTTTGCAGATGACTTTGGAAGAGGGCTTTAATTTTCTGTTGTTGCCTGTTTCTCTGGGGACTTCCCTTAGGCATATTAATCACTGGACTTTATCAAAAATAAAATAAATATCAAAGAGCTTTGCTAGAAATTACTGCTGGCCTCTGCTGAGGGAAAAAGGTTGGAAGACTTCTGCCTATGGCTGGAGTTTCTAGAAACTCTGTCCCATGGCAGAAACCTTCTCCCAGCACCCCCCCCCCCCCCCCCCCCCCCCCCTCTCTCGATCTCCCTCTCTCCCTCTGCAACTCTATGCAAAGCTCAGGAAAGGATTTTAATTGGTCCTTCTGGGTCAATACCTACCCCTAGACCATTGCAGACAGAGACAGAGTTCTCTGATTGGCCAGCCATTAATACCTGTTTCTCATGATTGTTAGGGAAGAAGCAGGGGGAAAAACTACTTGTTTCTATCTTGTTGTTACTGGATTCACTTGAAGATGATGATGAAGATGAAGAAGATGATGACGACGATACTAATGATGGCAATGGTGGTGATGATGGTGGTGGTGGTGGCCATCATGTATGTCCCACGTTCAGACATTGTGTCAAGCACTTTTCAGGCATAATCTTGTTGAAACAACATAACAACACTACGAGGCAGGTTTCACTCACAGACAACAAAGCCAAGACTTGGAGGAGTTAAAAGACTTCCTGACCATCACACCGCTGGGACGGAGAAGAGTTTGGGACTCACTGCTTTAATGTTGCGTGCCTGACATGTTGCCACGTAGAAAATCAGACCATTAACTCTCAATGATTGTGAGTCAAGAATCCAGACACGGCTTAGCTGTGGGCATCTCGCTTCCAGTCCTCCCAGAGTCTGCCATCAAGCAGGTAACCAGGGCTTCACTCTGATCTGAAGGCTCAACTGGACAGGTATCCAGTTCGAAGCTGATTACTGGGGCCAAGGCAGGACTGGGTTACCCAGGGGCTATTGGACTAAGGGCCTCTGCCTCCCACTGACTACTGGCTACACCTACTGCTAGCCTATGGTCTCTCCATGGGGCAGCCCAGAGTCTTGTCACTGGCTCAGTCACAGCGGCAAGTTGGAGGGCACACTGCAAGACAAAATTTACCTCTTGGTGTGCCCCATTCCTCGTGGTGACATGCCATCCCTCTTGTCTCACTCTATTTGCCAGAAGCAAGTCACTAGGTTGAATCCACACAGAAGCAGATTTGCACGAGAAGTTGTAGGACCTCGAGACACTTTCACTGAGTACTTTCCTTTTTGGATAAGCAGACTCTGTGCATTTGCAAACAATTTAGCATTGTGGAGGGGCCTTCTCCTTCCACTCTCCAGATAAATCTTCCAGAGGTGTTTTGCCCACACTCTCCCAGGCCCTCCCAATCAGTCAGTCTCCAAGCCACAGGAGTTAGTGGGGCGTTTATTTTGCTACCTCACATCCCTACCACTCCTGAAATATTCAAATCTGAGAAACATCCCAGCTTGTAATTAGTTCCAAAGAACTCCTCGGTCCCCTCATTTTGCAGATAAGAGCCCTGAGACACAGCAGAGGGAAGGGGCCTTCCTGAAATCCCACAGGAAGCCAGAGGCAGGACCAGGCCTCTGAACCTCATCACAGCACATCCCAACACACCAGGATCCTTGCTGGGAAATCAATCCAAACCAGGCACTTGAACTCTGGGGAGACGTTTCATCAACATACAAATGAGGAAAACATTTAGGCGGTTCTTTTCCCCTTTCCCCATGCTTTCCTTCACGGGGGGCTGACTTCATTCCCTCCCGGGGGCGGAAGGACTCACTTGTTAACTGAGCAGGGAGTGTGTCTTCTTGTGCGGGGCGGGGCGGGGGGGCGGGGAATCTCAGGAGCTCTGCACTGAGTCCATGCGTTTTCAAGGTATACAATGCCCTCTAGTCCTGAGTCTGGGTAGTTCCCAGAGAAAAACGTGGAAAACAATGAAAGCGCAGGAAATAAACGAAACTCCAATGCTGAATGGAATATTCACAAGGACGCTGCTCACGGGCATCCAGGGGGTCCAGAAACTCTCAAGCTTTTGTATAAATTACTGGTATAATTTTAAGAGTAATTACCACTAAGTCACTAAGAAAAAGGTGATGATCTTTTAACTCTGGATATCTGGAAGACTTTCATTGGTTTAAAAGAAATGCCCCAAATGATAAAGCGAACCCATCCTCCTTGTTGTTTTGTTTTGTTGTTTTTGGTTTTTGTATGGGTTCAGTAGGGGTGATGGTGATGTTGGCAGTGGAGTAGGGATAGTGGTTGCAAAACTCAGGATGGAACCCTGGGCCTAAGTTATGCCTTCACTTTTATTTTTCTTTCTTTTTTTTTCTTTTTTTTTTTTTTTGAGACAGGATCTCACTAAGTTGCTAAACTTCAACTGGCTGGACCCAAGCTCACGATACTCCTGCCTCGGCTTCCCAAGTCCTGGGATTACAGGTGAGCACCACCACACTCCCAGCTAGAATTTTTAGATATGAACTACATTCAGACATTTTTCCTATTCAGCTTACCTTTTAAAGGGTTTTATCTCTTCCTACAGGCTGTGATTTAGGATCTGCTATTTTATTTCAGGGTTCAATGTAATTCAAGAGGTGTCTGCTAAATGCCGGTGTCATTCTAAATGCTACACAAATGAACCAAAATAGACACCTTCCTTTTTTTGCCATTTGGTCTCCATATCCTATTCTTTTGGCCACACCACTCCAGTTTCCTCCTAGAAGCCACTCACTTCTCTATTCCTGAGCCACGGTCTCTGGGTCAAGTTGAATCCACCCCACCCTCAGCATCAAGGACAGATACGTGATCAGCCATTCTACACGTCTCATAGTCGCACCAAGGAAGATGGTTCCAGAGAAGGGCTGCTCAGGGCTAAACCTTGGAGCTGAGCCAAAGCCATCAGAAACAGACAGGAGCTGCAATGACTCACCACCAGTCACTCATGCAAGGGTGGAGGACCAGTCTGCAGCTAGGACTTAGACATGGGGCCAAAAAATGAAAGGAGACCAGAGCCCAGGGGAGGGCACATCTGTAAGTGGGCCAGACTCTAGGCTCTGTCCTTTCTAAGGAGTGTGAAAGTAGTTTCATATCATCCTCAACAGGAAGAATCTTAGTGGATGACGTGCCCTTGGGCAACTCACAGTTCCATAAGGTAATGTATCTGTGATACAAAATATTATACAACAGTGCTATAAATACACACACACACACACACATGTCAGAAGCTCATGAAGGGAATATTAAACCCCCCTTAAAGGAGTTTGCATACTACCTTCACAGACTAGAAGACTTTGGGTTGAAAGCAATTAATCAAGAGGAAAGACTTTCTTAAAGAAAGACAACTAAGAGCCAGTAGCACAACCAGTGAAAGGACTGAACTTCTGAGCAGGTTCTCAGGGGAAGGAGTAGAGAATCCTTGCAGAAATTGTGACTTTCGGGGTGGCTGCACTATCTCAGACTCAGCTTCTGTAAAATCCAATTTACTTTTTCAAATGTCTGAGATACTATTCACATACGGTAAAACTCGCTCTTCTAAAGCTTATGACTCAGTAGTTTTTGATACATTTAGAGAGTTGCACAATTACTATCACTATCCAATCCCAGGGCATTTTCATCACCCTCAAAAGAAATCCTGTACCCCTCATCTGTGACTCCCCATCCCCAGTCCTTCAATTTCAATGATATGAACATGCTTTCTGTCTCCATTGTTTTGACTCACCTGAATGTTTTTGGAAACACAGACTCAAACCACATGTGGCATTCTGTATCTGTACCACAATGCACTTACTCATGGGTCCTTCACACTATGAAACATGTCAGCACTTCACTCCTTGTAAGGCTGAATAACATTCCCCTTGTACAGACCACGCTTTGTTTACCCGTTCATCAGTTAATGGGTATTTGGGGTCTTTCTCTTCTGATTATTATAAATAATGCTGCTATAAACATTGGTGAGTGGATATTCAAAAGGATACATTTTCAACTCTTCTCAGAGATGAAATTCTTCTGCCTGGTTACCCCTCTTGCATCCTGGCCCATCTCTAATCCTTCTCCTCTAGCTAGCATGATCTTTCCAACATGAGTGACTATTCATGTTTTTTTAAATACTTCACTATAATGTCATATCAATCTTAAAATAATGATTAAGCTGCTTATCATGGCTAAGGAAGATTAAGTTTTCTAAAAATGTACTCCAAAATGCAATAGTCTAAATAGCAATAATTTTCAGGGTGCTTATCCAAAACCTTGACACGCCTTCATCCACATGTGGCGTCTATCTCCCCTTTCTTTCTACTGGGAAGAAATTGGTGATGACCTCAATGAGTAGAACACTTCTGACACTGAGTGTGAAAAGCATCATGGTTTTCCCTCTCAGAACATGCATCTTTGGAGCCCTGAACTACTGTGTAAGAATTCTACTCATCTTAAGCTGCCACGCTGGAGAAGACACACAGGAAGAT
The DNA here is from genome assembly GCA_004027205.1 of Ctenodactylus gundi. Taxonomy (NCBI): domain Eukaryota; kingdom Metazoa; phylum Chordata; class Mammalia; order Rodentia; family Ctenodactylidae; genus Ctenodactylus; species Ctenodactylus gundi. The sequence goes on along the minus strand of PVKB01000543.1, from coordinate 68,206 downwards.
CATGTAGAGTTGGGGGTTCTTTTGTTTTGTTTTGTTTTGTTTTGTTTTGTTTTGTTTTGTTTTGTTTTGTTTATGCCAGGATAGCTCCACCTCTTCCAGCCCCCAAATGATTATTTCCAGCCCCCTATCAGACTGTGAGTGATAGTTTTTCTGATATTTCCATCACTACAACCACAAGAAAGAGTGAAAATGGGAACCACCCAGCTGAGCCCCATCAACCCCAGAACTGTGAAAGACAGTGGTACCACTACCATTGTTGTTGCAAGTCACTGCTTCTGAAGGTTCTGTTACAGAGTAATGGATAACTGTAGCAGGTTTTGGTCCTGGGAGTAGTATATAAAACTTAAAATTCAGGCATGGTTTGGAACAATGATGCATGCAAGTTACAAGGGCCTGGGAGCGTCCATTAGCAGAGGCTTGCTGGTCCTCCAAGGGGCTGCTGGTAAGGGGTTAGTAAGGTCAGGAAGATGTTGTGACTCGTGTTATGTTGTTGTGATAAAAGGTTCAGCACTACAGTCCCCCATGGAGAGTGGAAAATAGAAAATGTGAGTAGGAACTGGGGGATTTGGACAGGAGATTAGAATTCCAGAAGGAATGTTAATGCTGGCTGCTGTCTTCCAGCAGTGTGATGGGTAAAGATGTGTTTGAAAGTGACGGATTTTCAACCAAAATGTTTTCAAATGTAAGAGATCCTAAACCTGGGGGGTAGGGGTGGGGAGAGAATCTTAAAATAAAAAATGAGAAAAAAAGAGAGAAATCCAGAATGGGACTAAGGATCTTTTCTCAAGTCCCTGGATTTAAAATAATATTCTGTAGACAATTTCAGCAAGCAAAAAGTCCTCCAGGACAGAGATCTCCACCCCCTGCCCATGAACCAGTACGTGGCCCATTAGAAATTAGGGCACATAGCAGGAGGTAAGCAGTGCACAAGGGACCGAGGGAGGTGTCATCTGTATTTGCAGCCCTCCCCATCACTCACACTACCACCTCAAATCCACCTTTTGTCAGATCAACAGCAGCATTAGATTCTCTTAAGAGCACACAAGAAATGGAGTACACCAGAATCATCTCAAAAACCATCCTTCCACACCCTAACTCCTATTCATGGGAAAATTTTCCTCCATGAAACAAGTCCCTGTGCCAGAAAGATTCAGAACCACTGCTGTAGAAGTTGGTTGGTTTGTTTGTTTTTCCAGTGTTTATTTGTTGGGGGAGGGGGACACTAAAGGTTGAAGCCAGGGATTTTGCACTTAGCTACAGCCCTTATTTTATACTCTGTCAATGAGGCAGAATCTCATTAAGTCAATATGTTGCCCAGGCTGGGCTCAAAGTGGTGGTCCTCCTGCCTCAGCCTCCCGAAGTGTTAGGAATACAGGCCTGCTGTGGGGTCATAAAGGTGTGCCTCTTGAACAATCAATTTATAACAATAAGATTCACAGCAGGCTTTCAGGGCGCTCAAGGTAGAGAACTGCTTTTATCACGAGACTTGTGGGTATGGATTCCAGCTGACAGAGTGAACCTAAGTAACAGCCGCAGGAAGTCCTCCATGTTTTAAAGAAAATTATGCTGGAAAAAACCCAAGGTTGGCACAAAAGGGACAGAGACCATACAAAATAAAAAGAGGCCTTTAGACACCCCCTCAATAATACCATGGACAGGAATCAGACTGGATAAAAACCATGCACCTGCAAACACCAACTGTGTCACTGAGAAGCAAGGGAGATTCAAAACACAAAGAGCCCTGATTCATTGCCATAGAGACTCATTCCCAGGAAATAAGACCAAACTCTTGGTAATAACATGCACTCAGCTATAGTTCAAATTTTCTATGTGCGAGTAAGTGCCGAGTGACTCCTGTTTGCCCACTCTCTGAGTGGGGATGTCTACAGCGGTACGCCTATGGCTGTCCCACCACTGTATGTTGGGTATGCCCTGGCCAAATCACTTTTTTTTATCTTCAGGAAGCTTGATTCACACCTGAGCTCGCCTTAGGTGACAATACCCCCCTTATCAAGCCTGAGATTGGTACTACGAAGTGAAGTGGCACAGAAGTTTCTTGGAGAAGGGGTGAGTGTGTTTGGCAAGTGGAAGTTCAAGGAATGATAGGGACCAGAAGGTGGATGGTTGAGACCGTGTTTCCCAAAAATGTCCAAAGTGATGCTTCTGGCTCCCTGAGCTACTGAATAAGGGCCTTGCCACTACCCCCGTCCAAGAGATGACATCTGTGCCCCTTTGCCTTGAAGAGAGTTTTGTGACTGCACAATGAATAGAAGTGTCAGGGTGATGCTTTATGGCTTCATTGCTCAGTCACAAAAAATAACACCACTCTGGCACCCTTCCACGTGTTCTCTGGAGCCCCAAGCTGCCCAGTAAAAGCCAGGATATCAGAGCCATTAAGCTGGAGCCACCATGCTAAATAACCGCATAGAGGAGAGATGGTCAAGAAGCCCCAGCCACTCAGATCCCAGGTGTTTCAGTCTTACAGGTCCAAGCACCTGAAATACAAGTGAGCCTTCAGGTGGCACCAACCCGAGCTTGTCCTAACTGCAGTCATGTGGAAGTCCCAAGTGGCAAGGACCCAGCTGGGCCAAGCGTACTAAGCTGTAACAAGCAACTGGAATCCTGCCAATATACAACGGGTGGTTTGTCTCATTGCAATGACCAGCATAATGACCGACCAGGCCCTGTGTAGCTTGAATCCTATGAATACCCCTGGAGCCACCTCAGTCTTTCCCTCTCTCCTGTCATCATCCTTTCGCTCAGCAGTCCCCCACCTGTTGGCACCAGGGACCGGCTTCCTGGCAGCACTGCCACAGATGCGAGGCAGGCCTTGGCATTAGTCCCACCTACTCAACTCCACCTCAGATCTTCAGGCATTGGGTTCTCATTAGGAGCCTGCAACCTAGACACTCTCACAGGTGCAGCTCACAATTGGGTTCTCACTCCTATGACAATCCAAGGCTGCTGCTGCTTTAAGAAGAGGCAGAGCTCAGGCAGGGATGCAAGCGATGGGAAGAGGCTGTAAATACAGATGAAGCTTTGAGTACTGGCCCACCACTGACTTCCTGCTGTGCGTTTCAGTTCCTAATGGGCTACAGACTTGGACCAATCTGTGATCCAGGGGTTGGGGATGCTTGCCCTAGATAACTGGCCTCCTTTAAGTTGTTTTCTTTTTTTTTTTTTAATATATTAAAAGTTCCCTCCTACCACACAGGCTACATATACAAAGTTCCCTATGCCTGTAATAATCTCCCCCAACTTTCTCTAGTCACCTCCTCTTCAGCCGGATTTCATGTCCTCAGAGCAGCTCCCCAGTCACAGCAGATCACACCCCATGGCCAGAGCACGTCCCGCTTTTGCAGGACTGATCACAGCTCTCATTTGGCATCTATCCCTGTGGTTATTTGATAAATGTCTTCTCTGATGCCAGATTGTAAGTACCTTGGAGCCACAGAAAGAATCTTTTTGGCTCATTGTTTTATCCACAGGAGCCAACACAGACACTAATTCCATCTAACAATTCAATATATACTCCTTTGGAAGAAACCGAAAATGAGGAATAGCTTTCTGACCACAATTTCCTCATCGGTCAAAGTAAAAGACAGAGAACTGGTATTACAGTGAGATGGTTATAAGGAGTAACTAAGGAAAACGTAAAGCACAGAGGCCCAAACCCACCCAGTCACTACTCAACAAATGTCAGTTTCCTTCCTGTTACCCAGGAATCTAGTGCTGGAGACCAGTTGGCCTGCTGCACTCAGGAAAGCAAGAGGAGAGAGAGGAAAGAGTCTGTTTTCCTCTTTTCCTCTGAATTTTTCCCTCTCCCAAGTGCAGCACTCCCTCCCTGAAACTCTTTCCCAACCCATCACTCATTCTCAAGCCTTCTCATAAATTCCACCTGAAAGCCCTTTGCCAGACAATCGGACTAAATAAGACTTGGAGTTGGGAGGAGAGCGATGGGTAACGCTGAGGCTGCACAGGAAAGAAGGACGTGGTGCAGCCTGGGAGGGGAGGCATCAGGGCTAAGGAGCTGACGGTGAAACACAGACTCCCTATGAAGGAATCCCATGTCTACTGAAGGGTAACAAAGGGAAGTAGGTGGAAGCCAACATGGATACACTCCTCCATGGAAGCAGCTACTTGACTTTGAATATAGGCATGTATTGGCCACAGAATTTCGCCATGTGTGGCAGCCAATCAAAGCCAACTTTGTTTTCCTAGCTCAATTAGAATAAACACCTTAGGTGGCTCTGGGTGAACAAAAGCAGGACAATTAAAGATACTTTGAGAATTTTTTTAAATTCAGTTACTGTGGAGAGAAATTGCTACAATTTGACATGACTTCTCTTATTTTCGAAAAGGAAGAAAATCAAGGAACTCTCAAGGAGTTTTGGGTGTGGGATGGGTTTCTATCAGAAGTCTGGAATATTACCTCTGTCAAGCTGAGAAGCTCACGGCGTGAGTGGGTGAAGGGAGGCTGCCAGAACCATCCTCCTCCTCCTCCTTTCCTTTCTGTAATATTTCTCAAAGTGGAGCAACACTAAATTATGCAGGTTTTACTCACTTCAGGAACTCAAGACAGTGACAGCTAGATTAGTCTGTCTCAGTATTTAGCATGCCCTCAAATCACCTCAAATTCTTATTTTCAAAATCAGTCTGTTAGGCAGCAACTTCAGGGATTCACAAAGTCCCTGAAGCAAGTGGTCTGAGGAACAAACTTTAGGAAACACCAATCAGAAAGAACCTCTGATTCAGACACAGCAAATAAAATCTCCACTCACAAATTAACTTGGATCTGTTGAGAATGCCTGCTGGATTTCTGAGCCTTGGGCCACTGACTGGTGATGTCTGCCATGTCCAGTGAAGCAAGAGATGAGGTGTAGGTATAGTGTGCTTCCTACCCAAGATGCAATGTGTGCAAAACACATGAAGCTGGAAAACTGAAGCCATATCTTGTCCACACTGCAATAAAACATGTGAGAAGGTGCATTCTCAAACACAAAGTATCACTTACCACAGAGGCATGAGCACAGTGCTATAACAAGAAAATAAACAGAGAAAAGAACTATGTGCAGACAATCAGGAAAGACTTTGTAGAACCGATGAAACTTGAGCCCGATCTTGGAAAATAAATAGAGATTTCCCAGGTGAAAAAAAGAAAAAAATCTAAGAAGGAATGACTTGCACATTCTTCAAACACACTTAAAATAGATTTTTTTTTTCCTGGTGTGTATTATATTTGTGTGGGTGGGTGGGTGTTGGACACAGGCTGCATCAGGTTAAGCAGTAGGAACCAAAACTCCAAAGGTCAGGCAGGTGCTAAGACCTATCCCTTCATGCAGTTATGGTCATTAGGGTCCTCGTCAGACATAAACCCAGACAATGGCCACTCAATTAGTATAACCTTAGATTTTACTGACCATACATTACCTTTCCACAGTTGTGAATCACAGATCAAATATAACTGAGTGATTATACAATAACTTCCACAGCCCACGCTCCAGCCACTACAATAACCCTAAGGGAAAAGCAACCTCATCTCTGTTCTGAGAGACATGAAGCTCCCCCATTTGACCAGCCATTATCCAGCCACTATCCAGCCTGTACTTTTCACACAGGAAGCATGCACGTTTCACTGTTTCCTAGGAAAGCTTTGTTTGCAGAGGTGCTGGGACCACTCCACTGCTAGGAGGCTGGCTTTTTGAGGGTGAGGTTCCCTAACCCAATTAGCTGTGGACAAAGGAATGCCGTTATGCAAACGAGAAACAATTCAAAGCCATGCAGATTGATTCGCTCCCAGACCAGCAGCTTGTCTAACTTCCCTAGAGTTCTTTTCTGCATAAGCAATAATGAAATGCAAGAGAAGCCAAGACAGGAAAGCACCTAGAACCTTAGGAGACAAAGAGTGGAAGCCACAAAGGAACACGAAGTCCTAAGGAAGTGGTAAGACAAATGGAGCCATTCAGAAGACACGCAGTCTGGTATCGAGCTCAGCAGACAGAGTGCCTCAGTGACTCCCAAACCAAGGACCGAAGCTCTTTGAAATTTTATGTAAATAAAGCTAAACCGCAGAAGGGAAAGCAGGGAAGCCGACTCATCAACTCATCGGGCAGACGCTCCATATCACATTGGGGTTTAATTCCCACAACAGCCATGTGAAGTCCTCATTCTCCCCATTTCATAAAGCAGAAACTGAGACTTCCAGAGACTTCACTCCCTGAGCTCATGTTTTCAAGTCAGGCCTTGTCAACAATGATCTCAAAGGTTCGGCCCAAGGATAACTCTTACCCTGAGACTCCCAGGCCTGAGGGAAATGTTGAAGAGGAATTGCAGAAGTCCTGGGGTTGTCTTCCAGGGTGTAACCACAGGGCCACATAAATGATAGTAACCGTCTTGTGCTCACAGGTCTCCTAAAGTCAAAAGTGGCAGTATTTATTTATTTTTTTTAAAAAGTAAAATAAATAAAGAAGAGTGATTGTCCAACTATCCCCTGATCTGTGTCGTTCTATGCCAAGGGTGGGCATCGGGAAGGCTTTGATGTGGCAAAGAGTTAAGCCCTGAGTTATTATCGGCATTAGGAGCCTTTATTGGTTCGCATCGTCCAATCTTCCCCAGCCATTATGGTTTCGCCGAAACATTAAACTACTTTAAACTTTCATTTTCCTCTTAAAACTAAATTAGTTTGGAGGAAATTGTATTTTCCAAGCTCTAGCACCAGCCTCAGGCAGAGGGAGTTACAGTAGAGCGCACAAATAAACAGCAATCACAGCCTAATTACTAGGTGGGAAGAGTGGTGCTTCTCAAGTTACAGTGCCTTAGATTTTCCCAGGCCCTGGAGGAAAGTGGACTTCCTCAGGAAGTCGTTGAGTCATTTACATGGCAGTCTTCCCACCTCTTTGGTTATGGAGGGAAAAGAACAGAGGACTCATGAAGCATTGCCGCACTCCTGCACCACTAGGTACCAACAAATGTCACTCCCTCTTCACTACCACTATTGTGATATTCCTACTTGGATAAGACTCAAGAATAGGACTCCATGAGACGAAGACCAATAGAGGAAGGCAGATTTAGTGAGGGCTTGCTGTGTCCCATAAAATAAGCTTTCCCTTTTCCTGTAACAGACACCTACTCCTTTCTGTCCACCTCCCCTTTTATAAGGAAACACTCCTGCGTTCCCATCACGTAGACAAAGCGGAGCCTTTAAATATTTGTCATGTGATTAAAGCTGAGCCAATCATACAACATTAAATAGTCATGTAATCAAAGCTAAGCCAATCATAGGATCCCACTACTCTGTCTGCAGTGATTGGTCCAAGGGGAAAGAACGTGATAGAGTTGAGCCAATCACACTCCTTCAGGATTTTTCACCCTAGAGAGAGAGACCTTTCTTCCCTGGTAGGGAAATTACAAATATCTAACTTTAATTCCGGGTAGCCATGAAAGTAAGTTAAAGTCATTCCTGGAAGGGCAGAAAAAAAGACTTTAGCGGAAAGCTAAGAGGTGGGAGGAAAGAGAACCCTCTCCAGCACCGTTAGGATAGCTGGAACTTTAACCCACCTCTGTCTGATCTCAGAGGTCAGGCAACATGTTTCCTATCAGCTGGGCTCCCTGTCGCACCCGGCAATAATTCCAGCACTCTGTGAGGCTGAGACCAAAGGATCACAAGCTTCAATCTAGCCTGGGCAACTTAGTGGCTTAGTGGAAACTTGTCTCAAAATAAATAAATATTTTTTATAAATTAAAATGGCGAGGGAGGTAGCTGAGTGCTAAGGTCCTGGGTTCAACTTGCAGGACTGGCCAAAATAAAAAGTAGTTTTGTGAAGTCCCCATGTCACATCCTCTGGTCCTTCTCATCTGTCATTTGCCACAAGATCCGGAGGACAGCCTTCCCAGTAGGCACATACCACATGTCAGCCCCTACCCTAAGAGAGTCACCTGCGTGAACTCCCCAAATCAGAAAACTTTGAGGATACCAGTGACACACCCATTCACGTTATATCTAAGGAAAGTGAGGCACAGTGATACTAAAATACCTCCTCCAAGGTCACAAACCTGAAGCTTCCTCAACTGAAAACTGTAGACTGAGTGGGCTTCCCTTTCATCAATGCTATTTACAAATGATGGTAGAGGGATTGCCTATTCCATTTCACAGAAGGGAGAAGCACGTCTCCCAGTTTCAGAGTGTCATTTGGTAGAACTCAGAGTCAGTCCCAACTCTAGAGCTCACACGCTACATCCCGTCCCCCTATTACCGCCAGACAAGTTTCCTGCTGGATTCCCTCAGCTCTTCCATCCGTTCCCGGCCCTGAGCTGATCTCTTTTTTATTTCTACAAATGGAAATATCTTTATTGTGTTTTCTTTTTCCCCTGAACCTGATGTTATTCTCATCGGCAGTGCCCCGGCCCGCAGATGGCAAGGACTGAAACTTCATGTTATACAACTGTTCCAAACTTCCAGGGCTGATTGCCCCTGGCAGGAGCAGCCCCAGACAGATCAGAGTGTTTGATGCCCAGAAGTGTGTCAAGGCTGCCTCGGCATTTGCTAGTCCCTTTTAATTTTGAGAAAGGGAGAGAGAGCAAGAAGAGCCTGGGTGTGCAGAAATGAGGGGAAGGCAGGAAGACCGGGAGACTGAGGGCAAGGGGACATGAAACGGGAGTTTCACAAAGCCACAGTCAAGAATGAAGCCAAGGTCATTGCTGTTCATTCCCGCACTGGACTCCTGATAAGACAAGATGTATGGGATTGCTCTTGAAAATAGAAGCTCAGCCTGGCTGACCTCGTATGCCTCCATTCACCAAAGACAACCAGCCCCTTGTGATCAGGCACTGCCGTGGTGGGGTCTGTGGAAAAGTCCTTATCTGCTCCACCACCCCTTGAATCATGACTGGGCTACTGACAAACTGCATGTCCGTGCCTTTCTGCAAGCAGCCTCTTTTGGAGGGGAAGGAGGTGACTGCATACTCACAAACACGAGATCCTAGCACGATGGGCGTCTAGCGCCAAAGTATGAGTCTACTGGCAACAAATGCTGGCACAACACACTGATCCGGAGGCCCTGGCAGCCCTACATTGGGAGACCCTTCTCCAGACTCCCACCCTATGAGTTTCATGGAACCATCCTCAAAACAGATTCCTTTCTCTTGTGGGGGCTGGGAAAGAGGCTCCTGCATGAGAGAAGATACTAGCTTCCTACTGCTGCTATAATAACAAACCACTGCAAAATTTCGTGGCTTAAAATAGTGGAAATTTACTTTATGACTCTGGAGTCTGAAATTTGTCTCACTGGGCTAAAATTCCAAGACATCACAAGGTTGCATTTTTATGCGGACGTTTGAAAGAAGGATCCATTTCGTTGTCTTTTCTAGCTTCTAGAGGGCCTCCCGTACTCCTTGGCCCATTGCCCCGTCCCCCCAAGCCAAGTTCTACTCATACTGTCACCTCTCTGCCTTGCTCTGTCTCCACTTCATAGCATCCTGATGATTCATCTCACCTATCCAAGGACGTCTCCTCATCCCCATTGCCAGCCAATGAGCAGCCCTGATTTTACTGAAGGCCTTAATTTCCTATTACTATGCCACCTGACATGTTAGTGTGTTGCAAGTTTTAGGAGCTGGGCATCTCAGTGAGGTGGGGGATCACTGTTCTGCCCGTTATAATTATTTTACTAAGAATTTTAGCAAAAGTCTTAATAACAGCCTGGATCTCCCTGCCATGACGTTTTCTGGGACAGTGAAAAGACTTGAGCAAAGATACTCAGAAATTGGCATGCACCGACCCCTCCCTTTGGTGCAGTCTGAGCAGTGGCTGAAATATACAGTGAATCTTTCAGTTATTAAAAAATGATTACAGTAAAAGACACATTGCCATTATTCCACCCGAAAATCCTCCCCCTTGCTTCAGACGCACCCGTCCTATTGATCTCGCCATTTTCTGAAGCAGTTCTGGAAGTCCTCTTTCATGAGGCACGATCAAAAATACAGTGAAGGCTGCTGCCGAGCTCCATCCAGTGGAAAGGCAGGCTCATGCAGACATATCAGTGTGTTCTTATGAGCTTGTTCACTGGAACTGGAGCTGTGTGACTTCCGGCTTCCTCAAAGACAAAGTGGCCATAAGAGGTAAACATTCTAAATCAGGCCAAGACTTTGAGGCAGCCATGACGGTACAACTAAAGACACGTGTAAACGTACCTCTTCATTCTACAGAAATATCCCCAGGATACCCACAAAGGCACGGATGTGGATGTTTTCTGAGCACCATTGCTGCAGCAGATCTGCGGGAAATGCCTCAGCAGTTAGCAACAATGATGCCCATTCATGAATGAATGTAGGAGAATCAGCAAAACAGCATCTTCCTTATGAGAAAACAATAATGCTAACTTTTCATGCACGTGCATTCACAATGTTCTCTTCTGTCCCAGTAATGATACATGCTGGTTTACATCCTCAGCGTCCTCTGGACTACCGTGTGATCAAAGAGGGGACACAGATCATGGGTTCACCATCAGGATGTTGCTTCAAAGACAGCTTGAGGGCCGCATCAGAGCTGTGTGCTGGGAGTGGCTGTGCACCATGACCTGTCTCTACACGTGGTAAAGAGGGTCATGCATGGGTCAGTGCAGACTGCTGTTGGATTCTCAGGGTGTCCGCCTTTGGGAACATTTGAGACTCTCAGGCTGGGGCTAGTATGGGTCGGCTGACAAGGACAGTCGTTCAGATTATGAGCCATGGGGGCGGGGGGTGACATTACTGACACCACTGCAGCTGTCTCGGCACTCTGGGGACTGATGTGTGGCTGTGGAGGGCCTGCAGTGAGTGTGCCAACCTCATCTCACTGTTTCGAAGTTCTTGACACGTGAGATGGGAAGGCTCCAAACTGAAGAAGTCAATGTTCCCTTTCTCTGGTTGAATGTCACAGTCACTCAGAAAGGCTCCTTTTCATTTCCTTCTGCACTGCACGTTTCTCTTTACACTCACCTTGTATTTCTCCCCCTGCTTTTCTCTTCTTCTCTTCCTCTCTAATTCCTCTCTCCCTGCATTTCTTCTGTCTCCGGGTCTCTCTGTCACTTATGTTCGTGTTTTGTTTCCCTTCTCTCAGTCTTCCAGTCTCCCTCTGTCTCTGTTTCCCTGTTCTCTCTCTCTCTCTCTCATCTGTTTCCACTGCCTCCCCGTCTCCATCTCTCTGTGTACGTGTGTGTGTATGAGAGAGAGAGAGAGAGAGAGAGAGAGAGAGAGAGAGAGAGAGAGAGAGAGAGATGGTGTCTCTGTGGCAGTGGTGGAAGCACCTGTTTCTCTCCTGGAATCTCCCCACCCTGTGCTCATTGCCCCCAGGACCCTAGCTTGGGCTCTCTCTTTTCCCCTCTGCCTCCTCCCCTTTGTTGCTCTCCCTCACTCTGTCCTTCTACCCTGCATTTCTCTTCCACGCTCCTCTCATTTCTCCACTGCCTATCAAAGGGACAGGAAGACAGAGACAGACAGAGATACAGGGAGAATGCGAGGCTCACCTGTCTTCCTCCCTTTCCTCTCCCTCGTTCCCAGGCCCAGAGCTCATGCCCAGGCTCTGCCCACACAGGATCCCGCACAGAGAGCTCAGCAGCCAAATCCGGCCCCCCCACCCCCACCCCACCCCCCCACAAGGGAAGCAGAGCCTCCCCCTTTCCGTCCGAAATGCCAGTGCATCTGGTAGGAGCTGTCACTGTTTCTAAATAGGCTGCAATGTTCCCAGTGATGGTCTTTGATTTTTCTCCAGAAAGGAGGAGAAAGAGCTTCTCAAGGTCCCCACTTGAGTGCTGTGCACCCGCTTACAGTCAGCACTTTTATTGTTAACTTTCTCCACAAGGAAATTCTTCCACTCCACAACTGTTCAGGAAAAAAGGCTGGAGGCGAATTTTTTTAAAAAACTAATAATTGTGTACCCAACTCTTGTCAGTTGCAGATTTTTTCTTTCCATTTTATGTATCCAGTCATAATCCTGCAGATATAAAATTTAAGCACCACTGCATTGTTAGCATTTTGCAGAGAGAAATTTTCTATGACAATGCCACCAATTTACTTGAAAGACTTGCTAGTCTGTATTTACAGCCAACAGGCCCACACGGACTCACAACGCCCCTGGTGGTGCAGACTAGGATGCCCTCGCTACCCATTGTCACCTCCTTCATCTGGGGGACTGGCAGGCCTATTATAAGTGGGCTGCTTCTGTGACACCCGCCAAATCCCCCACCTCAGTCTCTTGCCAGGTAAGGCATCATAGGAACTGGGGACCATTGGGAGGTGGGGGAATCTGAATTTGAAATCTCCCAGAGCTGGGGTTACATCTAGCTCTTCCCTTCCTGCCTGGGTTCCTCTGGGTGAGTCCCAATCCTCCTGGAGCCCTGCTGCTAATTCCTTGTATGTGAAATAGAAATACCAGTCCTACTGTTCAAGTTCTAAGAATGGCATAAACACCATACACCTGTGATATGGCTTAAATCTAAAACATCCCCCAAAAATCTCATGTGTTGAAAGGTGGTTGGATCACAGGGTGCTGCACTCATCAACAAGTCCATCCATGAGTGAGTTCACGGGCACCAGGGAGATGGGACCTGGTTAGAAGTGGGTCGCAGGGAGTGTGGCTCTTGTCCCCAGATCCACCCTTCAGTCTCTGCTTCCTGCCGCTACATGGACAGCAGCTGTCCTCCACCATATCCCTTCTTTGGCCTCTGCTGTCTCTGCCTTAGAGCTGGCCAACTGTACACGGACTAAGACTTGTCAAAGTTGTCAGATAAGATAAACTTCTCCTCCCCTAAGTTGTGGCTACTTTGTCCTAGTGCTGGGAGGGTGGCGGAGATGGCAGCACACGACCTCACACTCAGTGCACACACACTGTCCAGTGTGGTAGATGTCCATTCTTCTCCTCCTCCGAGCTCAAGGGTGGGGTCTGGCAAGCACTTTGGATTCCACAAGTGCTTGAGGAGTATGGCATGGGGGCAGGGGACTTGGGTAAATGGGTTTATGGGTGGATGGAACCAGCCTTCCTCTCTTGGCCAGATTCCTGCTCCATAGAGCTCCTAGCTAAGACTCTGAAAGGTTTCTTTTCTCATCCTACTTCCCAGGCAATTGACAGGCCTTTCTAGCTCAACCACTTTGTGATTTAAGGGCTCAAAGAACCGAGTGATGGAGAGTCTCCATGAATCAAGGTTTTCTTTGATGACCAAAACCCATACTGAATTACCTTAAGCAACAGAGGATCATGTTGGATGACATAACCTTCATGCCCAAGGGGCAGCTGCCTTCAGGTATGGCTACATCCAGCTCAGTAACTGTGGTCAGAGCTCATCCTTTTAGTCCTGTTTCCCCAGAGTTGGTTCTCTTCCAAAAGTGGGTCCTAGATTCCAAGAGTTTTGATTCAGCAGATGGGTGCCAATGAAGCCAATCCAGTCAACTGACTGTTTCTGCACATGAAGTTTTACTGGCACGCAGCCACGCCTTTCATCTGTGCACAGTCCATGGCTACTTCTGCACTGCAAACACAGAGCTAAGAAGCTGCAACAGAGACATGGTACTAAATGCTGAAATGTTTACCATCTGGCCCTTCACAGAGAAAGGTTGCCAATCACTGATCTACAGCAAAGATTCCTGCTTTATACCAGAAGCAAAAATAAACTCTCAAGAGTCACACTCACCCCAAAGCACTCTCTGTGGCTGGGGAAAAGCAAAGGGCTATTACAGGGGAGACAGGGAAGTAGAGGCAGACCAAACAACAGACACACATTACAGAGATGTGAATTTACAAACACGGACGTCCAGCTTGGCATCATGAGCACGGATGCCAGACTCCAGCCTCACAGAGCATCTAGTTCTTGAAGATTCTCTTTGATGCAAGTTTTTAACCAACACATAGATGCTTCTCTTCTGGAGGAGGGACTCCCAAGAGTCCCTGTGATCAGGAATTCCACGGCTATCTCGTCCCCTCCACTGATGATTCAGCAGAAGATAGAGAAAACAAAATTAAACGCTATTCATCCTTCACTTTGAGATACAGCCAGGGGCAGAGGCTGAGTTTCTCAGGATTCTTAAACCAGAGCCATTGTCTGATGCTGGAAAAGATCCTTCAGATGCTGTCCAGAGATGAAAGACGCAGCCCCTTCCTCAGCGGGAACCTGAAACTAGCTCACACCCAGACACTCCACATAAAAAATTCAACTGTGGGACTTCTTCCTCATGTCTCCCCCCAAGAAGACAGACGACATACCTAGTCAACCACAGCATTTTCCTCACAACTCAAGGCAGCAGCCAAGCACCCTCCACCAATGGGAGTCTACTAACCTCCCCTGGTGACCCAGACCCTAGACTTTTTATCGCCCACAAAAGAAACCTGAAGTTTCTCCCCCATTCTAAATATATGTCCCCCTCTCCTATTTCCTTCATCCATGTCCAGACATAAAAGTCCTCTCTTCATAAACAGTGAATGAGATGGGCTGGGGATGTAGCTGAATAATAGAGCACTTGCCTGGCATGTTTGAGACCCTCGGTTCGATCCTCAGCCCTCCTAATAATAATAACAACAATGGTTACAATAGTGAGAAACTATGAACAGACAAATGAATAAACAAATTATGGCATATACATTCAACGGAGAAGTGGAATATTATTTAGCCTTAAAAAGGAAATAAACTGTGAGACATGCTGCAACACAGATAAAATTCAAAGTACCATTTTAAGCAAAATAAGCCAGGCACACAAAAGAATAAATATTGTACAACTCACTTAAATGAGGCCCTTAGAAAAGTCAAGTTCCTAGAGAAAGAGAGGATAAAGGTTATTAGGGCCTGGGGTGGGAGGGGAACAGAGAGAGGGGACAGCTTGTGTCTAATAGGTCCAAAGTTTCAGTTTGAGATGAAAACAAGCTCTGGGAATGGATAGTAGGGGATGGCTACACAATAATATGAATGTCCTTAAATATCACTGAATTGTGCATTTAAGCTGGTTAAGACGGTAAATGTTTTATTATGTATTTAGGGAATTAGAAGAGGCCAGGCCCAGTGGCGCAGGCCTGTAATCCCAGCATTCCAGAAGGCTTAGAAAGGAGGACCACAGCTTTAGCCTGAATAACTTAGCAATGTAATGAGGCCCTGTCTCAAAATCAAAACTAAAAATGGTCTGTGGATGTATCTCAGAGCGAAGGCCCCAGGCTCAATCTTTGCTACCACAAAAAAAATAAATAAATAAATAAAGCGAGCAGGGGCTACACAACTGCAGTGTAATGTTCAGCTTCTCCGTTGTTCCAATTCGTAATTCTAGCTCTATTCTGGGTATTTTCATACTGGTATTGTTTCCACCACATGGTACTTTCCGAAAATGTACTAGTGGAGCAGACTGTAGTAGCTGTATTTCTTTTTTCTTCCCTAGTTCTACAATCATTCACTTTCTTCAAATCCCCTGGGTACTCCTTTCTACTCCATGTAACCCCAATACCCTGCAGCTCTCGTGCTCAACTCGCCCTCCTTCTCACACCTTCTAGGTTCCACTGAAGCGGAACTCCCCGACCCAAGTCCATGTCGGCCCTGACCCCCTTTGCCTCCATGTTCACCATGTTCTAAGGTGCACTGCGTTCCAGTCTTTCTCCTCTGCTCTTTCACCTTGATAATGCAGAGACATGCCATCACCAGAAGTTCACAACGCATGAGAAACGTGTCCCCAAACTACCCAGGGACCCAGGACATGGGATATGTGTTGTCATGCATTCGCGAGCAGAAGCTCACCAAAGAATTTGTTTAAAGTACGGGTGTGGCTCCGCCTCAGAGATTTGGGTACCTTCATCCCACCTGGGCCACACGTTCAGAAACACTGTTCTAGAACCTAAATCGAGGTGAGTTGTAAAGTCCAGCTGTGATAACAAAGACCTGAGGTTGGAAGAGGCAGCAACGGGCATTAAAGAGAGAGCTGCCATGTGCGTGGTGCCATCCCATTTCTTTCACCTTTCACCTTTGGCTTCCTGTTGAATCAGTGTCTTACCTAGCTTTGAGCAATCGCCGTAAACAGCGTCATCATGCAATCTTTGCATTATCATTGCTTTGCTTTCCTGCAAAGAGCATAACTCTAAGCATTTCCCAGATGTGCATTCCCACTGAGGTTATAAAGCATGAACAGGTGAGTTGATTTCCAGGTATAGAACACAGGAGGTAATGCCCAGCCCCTAGTCACTCATTCAACTAATGCCAACAGAGTTCTACCACAGCCCAGCAAACATACCCTGAGAATCCAGCCACATAAAAGATTAAATAATCTGCCAGTTAGAATAGTGGGGCTGATGATTTGGGAGGCTGAGCCGGTAGCAGGTTATAAAGCAGCTGTCCAACAGGATTTAAAAGAGAAAGGGTATCTCTGCTGTGCGCTGACTATCCATGCGTGGCCTTTGTGGTGCTTCACTGTCGGCCTTCTCAACAGCTTCAGGCGTTTCTTGTTGACCACCTTGGAGCCAATCATGGTGGCCAAGGAAGTAAATGTGCCAGTCCACCAGGTCTGGGCCATGGTTCATCCCTGGGGCTGCTCTAACCCACCACCAGGACCAGGAGCCAAGCCAGGATCGTGCACCAGAGGCAAATGCTTTGGCTCAAACTTGCACCTCCCCGGCCTCAGGCTTCCAGAGTGCTGGGATGACGGGCCGGCACCACCGGGCCTGGCTCCATCCCTAGTCTTTGCCCACCTCCTTCCTGGGGCTGCACATCCTGCCATGACCTGTTCCCACACCTGGAATGACAAAATGAGGAAGTGGGGACTGGCTGCAGGTGACAGAAGAGGCAGTCTCTTCTTGCTTGTGTAACAAGTGGGCACCTGTAGGAGGTCTTAGGGAAACATGCAGTCCGTGAAAATCTCTGGTTGGAGACTTCAGGATGTCCCACTGCACCCCAAGATGGTTATTAATTAATACTATTATTATCCTTCATTGAGATGAATGGGAATGATAATTGCTCCTTTCCCACAAATCTCTCCATTGTCATACTTATCTTTAGACAAATAACAACCCAAGGACAAATGACTGACTCTCGATATTTAGCACGCATTTGGTTAACTGGATTAGGAAGAGGGCTTCAGGTCTACAACGGTGCAACGGAGCTGCCTGGCGAGTGCCTGAGACTCTTTGCCGTGACCCTTCTCCATACCTCTACCTCTTACGTAACTATTCTTTCACTTCTGCAGCCATGTCACTGGTGGAGGGAGGGGTGTTCATTTTGTGTTGTTTTTTGTGGCCCTGAGAATCAAGCCCAGGGCCTTCACACTGAGCTACAACCCCAGCCCATTTTTTATTTTTGATTTTGAAACTGGGTCTCGCGAAGTCATTAAATTGCCCAAGCTGGGCTTGAACATGTGCTCCTCCTACCTTGGCCTCCCAGAGTGCTGGGACTACAGACCCGTGCCAACATGTCTGGCATGTCATTGGTTCTTTAGTTTGGTAGCAGAGAAGAAGAGAAATCTCTTTGAAATACAGCGTGTCCTGTGGAAGAAAAGTGGCCCATAGGGTCAGGTAGACAAGCAAGACCAAGACAAACTTCTGGTGCTCCTGAACTGGGTGACCTCAAGATATTGCTAGGCTCTCAAGCTGCCTCAGTTTAGCAGAAATAAAGACAGCCCAAACATGAACAAGCAAAAGCTACTTACTCAGAACTTGCTATAGAAGGGAAGCCAACTGCCACTGCTTGCGTTTGACACAGATACAGGCCGAAGGATGGGAAATGTTGAGAGTGGAAGAGAGGGGTAACAGGGGAGCCCTGACGGGAGGCTGCCAGTATCGCTGGAGGACGGCCCCCCCTTCCAGTACAGCACCCTGTGAGCCTGGTGAGGTACACACTTGTGACTTTATCTAGTTGGTCCTCAGTTGGAACCAGAAGCAAAACTGAGGGAATTTGCCAACTTGTTGACCGAGTCCTGTTTGGGGTCAACTACCACAGAGGTTGAGATCTGGTTTCTCAGGCTGGTGGAGGCTGAGAACAGTGGCATCATTTATGGTCTGGCTATTATCCACCTGTAGGTTCAACCTCTCAGTTTCCTTTGCAGTAGAATGGGGATAGGAACAGTCCAGTCCCCAACTCATCAAGTTGCAGGGAGACAAGTAAGATACACTACACATATTGCTTGCTACACACCAGTGCTGATTCGGGCATCCAACACATGGTTTCCAAAGTCTGTTCTTGGTAATAAGGGCACTGGGATGGACAGAGAGAAAGGTCCTGGCCTAACAGAACTCCTCTCCTAGTGACAGTGGACAGCCAGTACTGCAGTAAACAGCAAATAAGATGATTCATGCCAAGATGGATGCAAGGAACACAATCAAAGGGATGCAGGAGCAGTTTACCAGTGAGTGGGGACAGTTGTTACTTTAGAAACAGGCAAGTAAACGAAAGGCCTATCTGTGAAGATGAAACCCAGACAGAAAGGAACTAGTCCCCAGAGTGAGCTGGGGGAAGAACAGTCCAGACAGAGGAGGAGAGAGTGCCCAAGCCCAGGCATGTGACAAAGGCTGGGGCGGTCGGAACTGATGCTAGAGAAGAATAAGGACATGACCTTGGAGAAGCAGGACACTCTCAGGGAGCCTCCTGGGCATGCTCAATGATTTGGATTTTACTTTAAAGGCAAAGAAGAGGAGGGCCAGAATGGGGGCATAGCTTAGCAGTTAAAGTGCTTGCCTAGCAAGCACAAAGTCCTGGGTTCAGTTCCCCAACACCACATAATCTGGACATGGTGGCACACACCTGTAATCTCAGCATCTCCAGAATTAACAAACTGTCGTGGTGATTTGGGCAAGAGATGGAGATTGCTTAAAAAGGGGGAGCAGCAGAGACAAAGGGAATTCTGAAATCCAGTACGGTGGAGGCAGAGCCAACAACACTTGCCGGTAGGTAGGACTTGGGATCCAAGTACACAAAGAAAAGAGGAGACGATGCCTTACGGGTGCTGGACAGAGAAGGAACCAGAGTTATTATCTTAATGATCACATTCACAGATTTGGAGAAAGGGTGGGGAGGAGGGAAAGACAGAAGGCAAAGCATCCTGGCTGGTGGAGAAAAGGGGAAGAAGACACACTGGCCCAGGGAAGAGACATGGCAAATCACCTTGGGCCCAGAGCCCAGGGACACACAGACCCTTTCTTCCTGCTCTCTCTCTTCTGGTCCTGATGCAGTGACTTGCCTCCCTGCTGCTCAGTGCAGGCAGCTGCCTGAAAAAACACAAATCCCCTTCGCAGCCCCTCCCACACCGGCCATGGGGGAGGGACAATGGTTTCCATGGCCAAACTTTCCTAATTACCTTCACAGCAGCTTCTAGTCCCTGGATGACTCTCCTGAAAAAACAGAAATGGCCTCTAGATGTGGGGCCCAAGCAGGGAGCTGGCCTATGATTGGCTGGAGATAATTGGGTCCTTGTCCAGGTCTCTGGGAATGGGCTGTTCAGGAACATTAGCTAAGTCTACATGGATCTTGCTGGGCTGGGGCATGCAGAGAGATGGGATGGCCCAGGCGGGAGGTGCGGTGGTCATTGGAAACTCCACCAAGCTCTGAGCTGCCTCAAGTCCCTTGGGGGTGGCAGGGAGGATGGAAAGGCCAGTGCTTCTAGGAGCTAAGGAATCTTTCTGGTTCTTTCTCCCAGTGATCCCTCTTTCTACACAGTGTGCATTCCAGGAAACACAGAAATAGGGACTCAACTCCCCATTTTGATCCAATTCATTATTCATGAACCTCCATTTCCTCACCTGTAAAATGGGCATAGTGATGTCACTGTGTTGGGGTGTTTTCAAGGGCTAAAGGGGATCTTTCTACAAAAGAGTCTCCAAGAGTTCCTGAAATCTAGCAGACACTCAATAAATATGGCCCCTAAGAGAGGGCCATACTTGGGTGGCTCCTGCCCCAGCACCCGCTCCAGCCACCGCAGCATGAAATGACTGCTCTTTCTCCCACATTCCAGCCCCACTTCTCATCTCCGCTCTCCTTGCTGCCCCCTGGCTCCCACTGAAGCCTCCCAGTGGGTTATTAACAAGGTCTCTGCTTCAATAATATAATAGTTAAGTTTATTAGGTGTTCACCACATACCAGTTGCTGTGTTGAATATTTTCCATACATACACTGCTCACTTCTACCCCATGAGGCAAGTGTTTTTAACATCCTCATTTGAGACGTAAGGACACAGAGGCTCAGAGAAACTAAAACTCCTTCCCCAAGATTGTGTAGTGAGCAAGCGGAAGAGCTGGGCTTCCAAACCCTGGCCTGTCTAACACCAGCCAGCACCCACACCCAGTCACTGTGCTGCACCAAGATGGCAACACCTGTCCGCCCTATGATCTGCACTTCTTCCACTTATTTTCTCAACCAAAGCCCATAATGACCTAGAAAACCTTCTTCTCTATCCCACCCATTCACATTCAAAACAAAACAAAAAAAATTCAAGACCAAACAAGATAAAACGGCTCACCCAATACCAAGAGGTACAAAACACAGGCAAAACTTACACTTGACTCAACTGATGGATTTTAACTTGAGGGACCTGGTGCTGAGGATGAGACACCAGGAGACAATGGGGCCCTTTTCCTGTCAACAACACCTGTCCTCTCAGAAGACAAAACTCCAGCTGGCCCAGACCCTCGTCTCTGGAAGTAAACTTGAAGTTAAAGGTTGGTTTCTGACTGTGGGATCAAACATTCACCCTGCAGTTCCTGGTGGGAGGATGAACAACTGCCCATTATTGTCCTGATGTTTGTAACATTTACTCTGAAGAAAAAGAGGGACGACACCATCTCCAGATGAGCAGCAGAAACCCGGGAGAAAGAGAGCATCCTGAGCTGTCAATCAAACCTCCCTTCTATTCTCATGTTGCTGTTGGTTCTAGCCCGGGGGTGAGCTGGTCCCAGACGCATCAAGGGCAGAAGGCAAGATGCCGTGGCTGTCCCAAGCACAGCATGGCTGTCAGCCAAGGCTGAGCTGGAGCTCACAGCTGAAGCCCAGGGAGTGACCTTGGATGAGTAATAGTACCACCGTGACCGCTGGAGAGATGATGTCAATTTGAGGCAATCAGGAACCACACCCGGATTAGGGTTTGGGAACCACACCTAGACTGGGGATTGAGAACCAGCCTGGATTAGAGTGTGAGCAATTTGTGGGCCAGCGATTTGTGGGCCAGTGAATGAGGGAAGAGCACCTACTCAGATGTAGGTGGCCCAACTGGAACTTGAATGGTATAAAAGGAAGGAAGAGGAAAGATTGTTCCAGCTTCTTCCTCTGGGAAAGCTCTCCCCTTCACAATTGTCTACGGATGCCGACTTACTACACACCACAGATCTTCGTCACAGATTTGTTCCAGTCTCGATTTGCACCTGTCTGCCCACTGCTGATTGATCTTTAGTCGCCGATCTTCAGTCTCCAGTCTTCACCATTTTTCTTCGAACAACCGAGATCTGCAGCAGACTCTCACTGCTGTCCTGCAGTCCTGGACAGGAGATCTACTTCACAGCTAAGCAGCCACTGGACACTCCAGCCGTCTCACGTGCAGACCGCCATCTTGGACTATCTCTATCCTCGGATTTGTAAGCCTTCCTAATAGATTCTTCTTGTTATAATTTCTGTAAATTCTGCCTTTCGAAAGAATCCAAACTAATACATTACCCTAGAGATGAGCTTTCTCATCTGGAAATGGTGGTAGGAATTACACTTCCCTCACTATCCTGCTGTGAGTATTGAATGAAACATTGGGCACAAAGCCTTTGGCCAGGTGATAAGGCTTAGCAAGAGCTCAACAAATAGTATCTTTAAATAGCCAGAAGATGGGCTGGAGGAATGGCTCAGCTGTTAAAGCACTTGCCTAGCAAACACCACATCAAGCACTAAGTATTTCAGTTCGATTCCCCAGCACGACATAAGCCAGGCATGGTGGCACACACCTGTAATCCCAGCACTCAGGAGGCTGAGGCAGGAAGAAGGATTGCCATGAGTCCAAGGCCAGCCTGGGCTCCATAGTGGGTTCAGGACCAGCCTGGACCACAGAGCAAGACCCTGTCTTGAAAAATAAACAAATAAATAAACAGAAGCCAGAAGATGCCAGGCCCAGTGGTACTGGCTTTGTAATCCCAGCATTCTTCGAGGCTGAAGCAGGAGGATCACAAGTTTGAGACCAGCCTGGGCAATGTAGTGATTTAGTGAAACCTTGGCTCAAAATCAAAAATAAACTAAGGATATAGCTCAATATGACAGATCTGGGCTCAATCCTCAGTATCATTTTTTAAAATCCAGATACTTCAGTGGAGAGCAAAGAAGAATGGGAGGACTTGAACCAAAGGGTCACCTTCTGGGATTCAGCAGCAAAGGGAACTCTCCGGATCATACCAGTTGTAGCAGTACAACCAAGAACCTGGGCACAACTGTCCCTAGCATCACAGTCATAGAAGGATTTTTATGAGGATACAGTACAGCACCCCGTGGAAAGTACTCAGCCTAGAGGAGGCTGATCAATAAACTTGAGTATCCTTCTCTCCTCCTGATGTGTCACTGCTTGGTACTCAATGATGGGCATGAGACATTTGTCATCACCTCCACAGCCAGAGCCATTTCTTCTTTGATGGCTTCCTCCCTCTCGGCAGCCTCACCCCTCCTCCAGTTGGCCCCAGGTACCACCCACACCTAGTCATGATCATCCTCCATCTCCTACCAAACTCATGGCTCCCTTGAGATTCAAGTGTCCATCTTTTCCATTGGCTCATTTCCTCCTTATAAACCCAACTCCACCACCCTCTCCCAAGCACAGTCTCAGAGGCCCCTCCACAACGAAGATTAGAAAGTTTTCAATGCAGCCTAAGTGTGCTCCAGGGAGCTTTGCCAGGAGTCTCAGCCCTCCCTGGCTCCTCACTGATGAATAGCTGCTCCACGACTCTTTCCAGAGCCCCCGCTCTGTTGAGCCCAATGAGAGACTCCTTCTCAATCCCAGGATTTAGGCAGCTCTTCCAAAAGGCCTCTCTCCCACTTGAAGAGCCCTCTGCGCTCTCTCAGCCCGTTCGTGTTGGTTCTGATATGGGAGTGTTTGAGTGGGTTTATGGCTCACTTCTCAGATCACCAGAGCAGTTAAGTACTGCAAATGCCCACACACACACACACACACACACACACACACTCGGAGGAAAGTATCTCCACTCCCAAACCCTGCAGCTGCCCACCATGTCACCGTCATTCCAAGATGAATTCTTTGGAAACTATCCGATTTTCACTACAAAGGTCATTGCATCAGGGGTACCATACAATGCAGAGTACATCATATACTCAGAAGTGGATACAAAATGTGTTGAATGTCAGAAGAGCCAAAGCAGTGAGATCCAACAGTGAGTTGGAACTAAGCCAGACCGCAAAGATAAGAGTCTGAGCTGGAATATTAGGAACAAACGGGAAGAGTACAAGAGAGTTAGGTGATTGGTTCATGAAAAATTAGAGGGTAACATCAAAGCCAGCATGTCCTTCTTCTTACTCGGTGTCATCCCATCAGCAGCTTGACATCAACCACGGTGAATGCATTTACACCACAGTCATGGGCAGACATTACAAATCAGAGGTTAGCTTCGTGTTTGTGTCTTTGTTTTTAGAAAGCTGGTTGCTAAGCCTCCTCCAGCACACTACGGCAGAGTTGTGTAAGGATCATGGCCACAGGCATTGTAATAAGGCAAAATGGGGAATCTCAGAGTTATTTAAAATTGCTGAGCCTTGATTTTGTAATCTTCAAAATGGGATGAGTAACCTTCAAGAGATTCCTTCAGACCAAATACTCTCAGGGAACAGAATACCCAGTGCAGTGCCATGCACACAGACAATCTAATTTAGTAGTCATGCTTCCCGTCCCACTGCAAGGGGCTTAAAGATATCCTTTCCTGCGATCTACTTCCCATTCATGCTTGATCAGTTTAAAATGGACAGAGGAGAACAAGTAGCTCAGGAGGAGAGGGAAGTTGAATACATACTCTTTTTTCAGAAATGCTAAAGTCAAGAAGAAAATTCCTACTACTTCTCATCTCTGCCAACTTACTTTTTGGGTGTTTGTTTAAAAAAAAATAGGATTCAAAAAGTCAAGTCAGTCTAGGAGGATTTTTCAATAATTGCCTTTTTTTCCTTCAGATGTTCTGAGATGACTTCTGCCACCATCAAGATAGAGATAAAAAGAGAGTGGAGTGTTCCAGTGCAGAGCCCAGCCTTCCTCGTGAGCAGGGAGGCTATAACGAGTAGATAGCTGTCTCCCAGAAAAGCTAATCTGTCGTTTTCATGTCCAACCTTTACAAATTGTGCCCATGTGGCAGAGTCTGAATCATACTAACAGCCTCCAAAAACAAATGCAAAACCTTTCAAGTTCATTCAAAGTCATTACAACACTTTCCAGAACTGAATCAATTACTGTAACCTCTGTGGGTGAGTAAAATATGAAATTACCAGCACCCTCACAGAGCCACAGAATTGGTAAATTAGCAGAAATTGATTATGGGAGCTTTGGGAGCAGACCCTGGTGTATTAAGTGTCTTGATGACAAACAGCAATATATTATTTGTGAGAGTATTTTGATGAAATTGTCTTGTCCGCTAATGGCGCTTTGCCTCGGTTGCTGCTGATTTTGCCATCTAGCAAATTGACAAGGGGGTTGAGCGTTCCATGTTGTGACTGACAGAAATGAGACAATCCAACTGTTCTTATAGATCCAATATCCATTTTGTATCACTACCCAGATGAGAGCTGGGTCTTTCCAAATGACCTCACTGTGACTTCTCTTCTCTGGACACCATGCGTCAATATCTTCCAAACAGATGATTATTTAGACCCTTTGGATGTAAGGGAGAAGGTTTTCCATCCTCCTCTCACTCCTTCTCATATCCTGTTTCTTGCTTTCCTTCCTCCTCCTCATCTTGTCTCTTTCTGAACCAAGTTTATTAAGATCACCCACCACACCTTCCTGGGAGGTCCTCTCTTCCCCTTCTTGCTTTCTTGGTTTATGAGTTAATTAATTCAGAAGCAAGAAGACATCCTCATGGTTGTCTTTGCTGAGAATGGAGAGGGCAAAATAAAGGAACAGGGCCAAACATGAGCACAACAGCTTCCAACATGAGCACCCTGAAACTTCATGGAATTCCTAGGGAGTTCACAGTAATGGCTTTTAAAGGGTCCTCCCCTCCCCACCCCCACCCTGGTCAACCCAACCATAGCTGAAGGCTGTCACATATGCACCCACAAAAGCTGAGAAAAATGAGATCCCCCTACTGGACACACGACACTTGGAGGGAAGACATTTAGAAACCATACGTCCCTGGAAGTAAGCCACAGTGCTCTACTGACAAGCATCATGGATTCTTGGCCCCAGAGCAGACCTGGCACTTGCCTTTACTGATTCTTGGCTACCCAGAACTTTTCAGGGTTCCTGTTCCTACCCTAGTACCTTTCCAATAAAGTTTTGCCATTTTTTAACTATAGTCCCCACAGCCCATTTCTATTACTTGCAAACCAAAAACCTTCTAACACAATAAATTCACAAACAGTAAAAGCAATCGAGCCCAAATGAGCCAAGGAATCAGCGATCTCTACCCAGCTTCAGTTTTGCATGTGCCAAGTAGAAAGTCGGTGCTTTGCAATCAGACCCAGCTTTGAATCTAGCTCAGCTGCATATTCTTTAGAATCAGTTCCCCCCATCTTTCTGTGCCTTGATTTCCTCTTCCATAAAATGGGGGTAAAGGTGCCAGTCTCTCAGAGACATTTTGAGAAGTTGAAGAGGGAACATAGAAGGTCACGGAGTAGGTAGTCAGTGCCACTCTCCGGCTGGCAAGCCTGAGACAGGGTCAGGAGTGTCCTCCAGGACCCTGCTGGATCCTGGCATGGTCACGGTAATGATAGGAAGGGGCTGGCTTGCCCTGTACTTATTTAACTTGATCTGAGATGCTGTCAGGGAACGACACCCTGGTAATTTCCCAACAGAGCTCCTCCCTGAAAGCCTTATTTCGGGAGAAGGGCCCAACTAGCACTGAGCAGGTGCATTGTTCTCCACTTTGTTGTTGTGCTACGAAGGAGAGAGCCCAGGGCTTTCACTGAACTACAGTCTCAGCCATTATTATTATTATTATTGTTATTATTGTTATTATTATTATTGTGAGCCAGGGTCCCACTAAGTTGCTAAATTGCTCAGGCTGGGCTTGAACTTGCAACACTCTTGCCTCAGCTTCCTAGAGTCCTGTGATTACAGACTTGGACCACCACTCCCAGTGCGTTGCTATATTACTCTCAATCACCCACGTGACCCTTGTCAAAGGGAGCTGGGGCACTTCTCAGCAAGAACCAACAGTAGAAGAACATACTGAGATTGCAGTCTCACATCAAGGCGTCGCATTACGGCATGAAGCCATCCCACTGCTCCAGCTGCCACCTCCTCTCTAAACCAGCCACACTACACAACAGCCACCCGCCACACAAAGGAAAGCTCACAGACAGGACTTGAGCTGGTTTCCCACCAACCCTTAGTCCTTCTCCTACTACCAACACTTTGAACTTTAGATATGAAAACAGGTCAGTGAAGTACAGCAGGCACAAAAGGCACCACACTGTACGATTCTATTTATATTAAATGTCAAACTAGGCAAGTCTACAGACAGTGGATTACTGGGTGCCAGGCACTGGGGCCTTGGGAGGAACAAAGCAGTGACTGCTCATGGGTGTGGAATTGCTTCTTGGGGTAACAGTGGAACGAGACCATGGTGATGGTCACGCCACATTGTGGACATACTCAAAACCAGTGAGTTGTTCACTTTGAAACAGTGTGTTTTTTTATGATGTGAAAATTCTATCTTGATCAAACAGTGAGAGAAAAACAGTTTGTAAATGAGAAATAAGACAGAAGAGAAAAATGAAAAAAAAAATAGAGTTGGTGGTAGACTCTAAGAGTTGGAGTGAATTTCTAGGAA
Source organism: Ctenodactylus gundi (assembly GCA_004027205.1). Lineage (NCBI taxonomy): Eukaryota > Metazoa > Chordata > Mammalia > Rodentia > Ctenodactylidae > Ctenodactylus > Ctenodactylus gundi. The sequence continues at coordinate 41,277 of PVKB01000543.1, read as the reverse complement.
GATAGACATTCACAGGGATGACAAAGAGAGTGGGCCTGAGTTCAAGTCTCAGCCCTGCCTCTTACCAGAGGTGCCCAGGTGCTGAGGAAAAGTATTCCAGATGGAGAAACCAGCAACTACAAATACCCTGGGGTGGAACTAGCTTGTTTTATATCACATAAATACTCAAAAGTTAAACAGACCTCCCTACCTGGATGGAAATCGGCAAAGATGCTCAGTATATGACCAAGTCCAGCTCCTTTTGTTGGATGTGGAAATAAGGCCTGAGTCACTTGTGTTGATTGATTGCCTTCAAATCCAGTGAACTAGGTTGAAATGCAACTCAGAATTCACCATGGAGAATGACTGTCTTAGTTACTTTTTCAATGCTATGACAGAATACCTAACATCCACAACTTGGGGGAGGAAAGTTCATTTTAGCTCACAGTTTCAGAAGGTCCCAGTCCATTCGTGGGCAGCTGGCAACAGTGGAAGGACATGGCAGAGGCAGAGGTAGGGGCAGCTCCTCACAGCGTAACAAACAGGAAGCCAAGTCAAGTCGAGTAAGGAAGGAAGTAGCATGTACATATATGTACACTTTCCAGGTCCCGTTCCAGTGATTCACCCCTTCTGGATTCAGTCTCAGTGTTCCATCCCTTCCAGGTTTAAGCCTCCCCCACATGCCTGTAATCCAATCCATGCATCTGTAATCTAATCTGCCACATGCCTGTCCTCCACCACACATCCACAATCCAGTCCTCCAAACCAGGCCCCCTTCTCCCAACAGCACACAGTTCCATAGTCAATGCACAACATCCAAAAACATGAGATTTTGGGGGGATATTCCAGATCCAAACCATAATAAGGACCCATCCTTAAAGCCGGCTTAGTGAACTCACAGTAAGTATATACAGTGTTTAATGTCTGTGGTCCTCCTGTGGTTTAGATCTAAAATGTCACCTAAGAGTCTCACCCTCAAAGGTGGAGCCTGGTTGGAAGGGTTGGGTCACTAGGGAGGTGACCTGGAACATATCTTCCTGCTCCTGGCTCCTTGCTTCCTTCTCCACTCCCAAGCTGCCGTGCGGGGACTGCTGCCCTCTGCCAAGCCATTCTGCCTTGCAGCCAGCCAGTCATGCATGAACTGAAGCAATGGGCCAAGCAAACCTCCCTTCCTTTAAGTGCAGGCGCTGGATGTCTTGTCTCAGCAGCAGAAAGGCAACTCATAATGCCCTTCACTGCCTACCTCATGGGCCTGCCTGTGTCCCTAGCATCAGGCCTAGAGTCCGGGCTCCTAAACATTTGCCAAGTGAATTAACAAAGAGACTGTGACATTGGCTGTTCCAGGCTTGTTAAAGGAGATGGTGACTGAAAGTGGAACACCCCACTTCTGTAGTGAAGGACCCCTAAATTCAGATCCTGACTCTACCTAAGGAATGACTTGGGGCTCATTCCATGTCTAAGCTCCAGCCCCTCCTCAGCAACAGGGGCACGAACTGAACACTTCCCCTGGGTTCACTATGGGAAGCACAACATGAGACAGCACAGAGAAAGCCCAAAGAACACGTCCAGTTGGTGGTGACATTTAGGAGCAGAACACGGGATTCTGTGTGCACTTGGCAGACCTGCATTGAGCTCTGCTTCACACCACAGCCCCTCCAGGGTGCTAAGCCTTCGCATTCTCCCACAACGCCCTGGAGGGAGATGTTGGTTGGGCCCCCGCATTACAAGAAAGGAAACTACACCCAGAAGTGGTAAGTAGCTTGCCCGGAATCACACAGCTGTCAGCAGCTGATGAACAGGATCTGACTTGAAATCCATCTACCCCATGACCCCTTCTCCTCCTCCCAATAAGTGGGACCTATGAACCAGCAAGGTTAGTAACACTTCCCTCTCCCCATCACTGATAGGATCTCCAATTTCCTGATTGTTTCTGATATGACTGTGTTTGCCCAAATGCAGATGAGCATGCGCGCGCGCGCGCGCGAACACACACACACACACACACACACACACACACACACACACACACACACAGAGCTTTCTCTTTTGAAGGAATCCATGTGTTCTGATAAAGGAGGGAAAGGCATCTCCCACGGGCCTGCTAGCACTTCTGCTTGGAGGATGGACCCCACGCTGTTCTAGTTAATAGGCTTCAGTCTCTGCTCCCCACCTGTTCTCCCAAACTTGGCAAGCCTTCCCTGGGCATCCAATCACCCCCCTCCGTCCCTCACACCACAGGGCATGGCAGGGGAAGGGCAGGGCAGGGGAGCCTCGCTTTCACACAGGGGTAGATCAGAGGCAGGGGCACCCTCCCACTTGCTCGGGAACATAATGAGGGGGGAACCCGGCATCTAAATCGCAGCCGCAGAGGTAAATCTGCATTGTCAGCCTTCAACGTGATTTACAAAAATAATTTAAAAATGCATGAACCTTCCTCTTGATGAAGCACAGGGGTGCTAAGTTAACTTCTAAATATTTTATCAGCCAAGGTGAGCACTTGGCCTTGCGGCCATCACTCACAGAGCCCACTCACTGTGTGTGATTCAGAAGCCTCTCTATCACGGGATGGGCCCAGGCCCCTGGCTGGGATGGGGGTGTGGTCTATTTTGCCTCTGGTCCCTTGAGTGAGGCTCTTGTGCACCATCTCTGTGGGAGGGGGCAGCTGCCAGCACCCCTGGCGGACTCCCTCTCTCCTCTCATTCACCACAGCTGAGCAAGAGCCTTTGGGGGCTCGTTTCCCAGCTTAACCAAAACGATTCCATTTCCTGGGTTGCCCAGTGTGTCCTTATCTAACATCGCTGGGACTAGATTAGATCCCTTCTTAACGGTTTTCCAGCTCCCACAATCTATAATCGGTGAAAGGACTGAGAAAGGTCGGAACAGTAACTAATGAAGTCAGCGGAGAGAAGGCCAAGAGTGAGGAAAAGAGGAAAAAAGGAGGGAAGGGGAAAAAAGGAGAGCATAGGAGTTGGGGAGGAAGCTTGAAAAGGAAGGGATGAGAGGGAGAAAGGAAGGAAGGAAGGGTGGGAAAACAGCCCATCAGGGTCTCTTGGAAACTTAGTAATGCACCGAGTAAAAATATTTTGAAAATGTAGACAACGACACTACTCTTACATAGTTACTTATTACACGGTGCTGGCGTGCTGTTTGAATCACAAATTGCATGCTAATGGCCTAATTCATAAACCATGGACATTCTTTATGAGTCCTAAGCATTCAGAAATGAAGAATTTGTGTTCGAAATATAATTTGCATTGCAAAATTCAATAATTTAGTTTCTCATATTCATTAATGCCTAAAACCACAACACATAACTTATCCCATTCCAACTCCCTCCTTAGGACACTGGAAAGAGAAGTGTTTCAGCTGGGAAATCAAGTTCTGCTTTTATGGCGGCGTTCGGAACTACACTGAGAGTCATCACAGGTTTTTTTTTTTTTTTTATTTCCTCAGGAAGTGAGGACTGAAAGGGTTCTGCCACAGAAGAAAACAGAGCCAGGAGGCCTCCCGAACCCACGCGAACGTTTACTTGGCCTTCCCAACTCAAGGACCCCACCTTCCCACTGAGAGATGTGCAACTTGCCAGCCAACAGTGGGAAACACTGCACAATGACCAAAGTATTACTCAGCGTAACACCTGAGTCATCATGAGACTCACAGTTGATTAGTCTATGGAGCCCTCAGTGAAATGGTCAACGTCACTACTGAGCCGTCCACAGCACATCCGCATGAGCAACCCGAAACTCTTAGCGACACTGTCAATCTGTTTTATGGGAAGGGCTTTGTGAACTAGACACATGCACAATTCTCTTAGTAGATATATCTGTTGCGAGTCAGAAAGCCCACCACGTGGGCATCAGGAGCCAGGTGGGGTTCTCGGCATCTGTAGCTAGTTTGGTTTCTTAGGACAAAACAGGCACAGAAGCAGGAAGTAGAAGTAGACTGGGAAGGCTAATGGGGATGCGTACCTGGCTCAGGTGCCTCATGAGAGCCACTCCTTGCATTTTACTTGGGGTTCAGCCTCAAGACACCTGCTGTGGTTTGCTAGGTTTGGTTGGTATAGGCCAGTACAAATCTTTCTTTTGGAACAGTATGTAGGTGACTTGGATCAACCCACAACCCAGATCGGAGTACCACGACCCTGAAATCGACGGACACAACTCCAGAGTGAGAAATCCTGCGTCTGGATCCCCACCCCCACTTCTTCCAGCCACCTGCGTCAACCTGGCCAGGTCATGTCCTCCCTCTGGGACTTGAAAATAGGGAGGTTTGATGTTGTGACCAGTAAGAACTCTCTAAACACTGAAGCCTCTAGGAATTCAGGGTCTGCCCCTCATGTCATGGCCCACCATGGACACCAGCAGCTCCTCTCATCAGCCTCTCTGACCTGGTACCCAAGTCCAGAACATCAGAGACAAACACCTGCATGTGGTCACTTCTCGGGAAACAATCACTCGCTCATTCAACAGGCATATCCTGATCACTGACAATGTCATGTGCTGGGTCATGTGAAGCAGACATATAGTGACAACGGGCCACACCCAAGGCAGGGAGAACGCAGTGGTGAATGACTCAGGAAAGTTCCTACTTTTACGGAGTTTCTCAAGACTGGAAGAGATAGATCACAAGCAAGAGAGGCCCACATGAATAAACAGAAAAAGTTCAAATGGTGATTAGATTTTATGAAATGAGGTCTTAGGGTGGCCAATGGTGGGATGAAGGACATTTTAGGGGTTCAAGAATATCTTCTCTGGCATTGGATGGAACCTTTCGGTTGAGATCTAAGTAACTGAAAGAAGACAGCCATGGAAAAATCCCAAGGCAGGGCTTTTGGGGAAGAGGGAGGACCAAGTGCAAAGATCCTGAGGCAGAAACATGACCTGCTCATTCACAGGAGATGAGCAAGAGCCACTGTGTGATGTATTGTGAGTGAGGGGCCATGACTAGGTTGGGTAGTCAGAAAACAATAAGAATAGCTCGTGCAAGGTCTCATGAGCACACAGGAGTTAGGATTTTGTCCTAAGAACAATAGGAAATATTAGATGTTTTAAGCAAGTGAGTGGTGTGATCTAGTCTGTAGCTTTAACAGTGCCCCCCTACCCCGGGAATGCTTCAGGAGAAATCAAGTTGTTGGGGTGCAAAGTAGCTACTCTGTGCTCCTTGGATGGGCGTCAGCCTGGGGAGGTGACATCCATCCACAAGGACACACTCAGGTATTCTGGCAGGCACTTCTGTCAGAGTCCCCGTCTCAGGGGCATCTGGTGGGAAAGCCCCTCCACCTGCACACGGCCCTCAACACCGCCTTGCAAAGCCTGAAAGTCACTCATTTCAGGATTTGCTCCTCCTCCTCCTCCTGCTGTCCCTGCAAACTCGGCAGCCTTGTCGTGAGAGTAAGTCATTCATCAGCAAATCTAAAATATTTATTGTGCATATTTTAAAGGCCAAAGTGCTACATCATCGAGCTCTGCCCAGATGGGGACAAGGTTTCGCAGTGCCGATGACTGAGATGGGGATGTGTCAGGAAAAATTGCACACACTTAATCTATGCAAATGGAGCCCTCCAGAGGGGACAGGAGGACTCACTTAAGCACCAGAGACAAACCAACCCATAATGACCACCATTAAAATTTAAAAGAGTTTGCTTATTTTAACAAAAATGGGATTCTTCACATCTTTTGGGGTGTGTGTGTGTGTGTGTGTGGTACTGAGGATCCCACGGCCAGCCAATTTTTATTTCTGATTTTGACACACAGAGTCTTGCTACGCCACTAAGTTGCCTGGGCTCAAACTTGGTGATCCTCCTGCCTCAGCCTCTCAGAGTGCTGGGACTACACCAGGCCCAATCTGCACATCCTGTATACATACCTCTTACCCCTCCCCCCCGGGGGACAATGTGAGAGGTGGGGGGTGGAGAGTATAGGATTGCTTTGAGGGTGGATCTTGGGCCAAATTCCTGCCAGAGTTTCTCCAGGGATCCGCACCCACAGACATCCCTTGGTCTTACTCCATGGCCACTTTTTCTTGGCAGCAATTAGCACTGGTGCCATGGAATGTTTTGTATTTGTGCTTGGTGGGGGTGCGGAGGCTGAGGCACTGGAGAGAGAGGTGGAAAGTGGTGGCCATTTCTGGCATGGAGCCAGTCTTCAAGACTCTCTGTAAAATCTATAACTGTGCTGACCATGGGAACTGTACGATGGTCCAGGCTGCAATATCCTGGTACACTTCTACATCTGGGTGAGTGCTCAGGCAGAGAGGTAAGTGTTCCACAAAATGCAGTCATGGTTGTGACTTCTTCCTCCCAGGTCCTTGGGAAGATTAGCCAAGGTTCCCTGAGCCCAGCACTCAGATCCACGTTTAAGCTCAGCAAATAGCTACTCCAAACATCATCTCTCTCTTCATTCACCTCAGCAACTGACTTTGTTCATCAGAGTTTGTCTTTTGTTTTTCCACTTTTTTATTGGTTATACAGATGAATGGGCTTTCTTTTGGCAGACTCGTCCACGCATTAAACATCCATTGATCATTCTCACCCTTCATCATACCTCCTTTTCCCAGACTCCTCCCAGTTTCACATTTGGGAGGGGGAGGTTGCAACACTTATAATATATTTTGCTTATATCCAGTCACCTAGAGCCCACCCTTACACCCCCTTTTCCATCCTGCCTTCTGAACTGGGCTGAGGGTGCCATTGCATGTACAGGAAGGACATGTTGCTGGAGTCCCTAAGGGCAGTGGGCATTGTACCACTTGGTATCCACTGTGCCTAATCCCTGAGCCTCTCTGTAACGCAGGGTACCCACCCATAAATTGGGCAGTGCACTAAAGTTTCTTAATTCCTTAGCATCGTTTTGAAATAATATACAACAACCACAGACATACAGGCAACGGAAAGGGTTAAAAAGCACCATGTGTATACAAGGTATTGATGGTTATGGTTTATTTAAGTGCAGAGGAATCATTTTAATTATTACTTCGATTCCTGTAGTCCTGAGATAGCACATAAATCAGAAAAGCGTCAAGACCAAGTGAAATGCGGATCTACAGGAGCCAGGGTACAGAGTTTCATCGGGAGGTTTTTTTTTCTTTCCCCTTTTGCAATCTTTGCTGAAAGACATTTGAAGTGAAGTTAATAATTGAAACGTAATGAATAATTGCAGTTTGGGGTCCATAGCACAATCATAATTGCCAGTTTATTACTTTTTTAATATATTTGCAGAGTATTAATAATATTGAAATAATGCAAGAAGATCATGGGAAATAAATGAAATATATCATTTGTCAAAGAAAAAAGGATTTCCAAACTGTAGGCACCACTCGTAGGAGCTCCGTGATGGATGCAGCCCTGCACCGAATCCTTCATCGCGGGCACATCACCTGCAAATGTTGGTCTCTGCATAATTCTCATTCCGTCAAATAAAGATGACAGTACCGAAGACACGCTGCACAGAGAGACCCTTTATCATTTACCCACTTCGTGAGGAGTGTGGAAAGTGATCCGAGTGAAAGTTCCACAGCTGAGCATCCTAAGGCAGGGTGTCAGCCCCAGCTCCGTGGACACAGCCTTTCTCCTCACCCGTCTTCTCGGTCCTCACTATGAAACGAAAGGTCATGCACAAAAACGCACTGAAGAGGTCAGAAGAGGTTCCACATCCCTCCTGTTTCATGTCCGGGAATCCATTTCCTTACAGTTCTCCCCTGGGGCTGCGTGTTTTGAAAGCAAACACCAGTGATCATACGGTGCCTCCTCCGGGCCGTGGAATCAGCCCCGGGAACTCTGAGGGACCGAACACCACCGTGTGTGAAATGCGCGGGCTGATCTTGGCAGTGACACGCGACCTCTGAATCTCAGCCTCAGGAAGCCACGCCCGGAGACAAAAGTCACGGCGAGTTTACAGCGGAGATCAGTAACAGCAGACAAGTGGGCCGCGAGTTCCTAAAACTCGGGGGAGGATTCAAAGGCCCCAAGGACGGAGCCACTCTCCTTCCTCCTGGCTCAGACTCTTTTCCTTCGCCTGCTGCCAGGTCTGAAGCATTTCCCACGTGCCTGCGCAGAGCTGAGCGCAGGGGGCCCGCCCAGGATGGAGACATCAGCTGGGGCCGGAGGCAGGGTCAGCCACGCCCACCCGCGGTAGGCCGCAACCACCCACAGTTATCCCAGCAGATGTTTGTTTCAAACCAAAGCAATGGTTTTATTTTCCAAAGCACAAAGAATGCCATATAACAAACAAATAAAAAAGATGCCACATAACAAATAAATAAAAATGATTAAATTTTTTTAAAAAGCAATGCCTCCTTAGCTGGCTGTAAGAACTGCACTGTTCCTTTTTTCTAAACACAGAGTCAGATCATAACGAACCCACCCCCCAGCCATCACTTGCGAGCATCATCCCAAGTCAACCACGCTCCTCCCCCTACGTGTAGACCCCACGTCACATGATCGTGGAAACAGCGTGCGGGGCCACGCGAGGCCCTGGTTTCCTCCCTCGTGTTATTCCACGCCAGGAAGTTCTTCCCGGGACAACAAAGCCTTTCAAAAGTTTTTCCCTCGGATTGATTCTCCGTTAATAATTCACCACCGAGATCCGGTCTGCTATCACAAAGCAGCTATAAAGAAGAAAGCTTTTTGTGTGCTGATATTAAACAATCTCCAAGACGGATTGCTACGTGTAGAAAGCAAGGGGTGGGCGCTCTGTGCTCCGCTCCCATCTGTCCATTTTTACAGGGAGAGCAAGAAAGAGAGGGGAAGGAGAGAACGGGAGAGGTGGGGAGAGAGACGGAAGCAGAGGTGACCTTGCGCACACTTTCTCAGGAAGGAACCCGAGGCACCAACTATTATGGCTGCACCCAGCGGGCAGGGATTTGAGGCAGTAAAGAGAAGCCGTGTCCTGTGCACCCACACAAATTTGAACCATGCAATTGAATTAACCTAGACAAAATGTGTGTGTTGCATGGTTTTTTGTTGTTGGTCATTTTGTTTGTTTTGTTATTTTGTTTTGAGACAGGCTCATTATGTAGCCCAGGCTGGTCTTAAACTCTCTGGTGTAGTCCAGGAGGGCCTTGGACTCCAGACAATCCTGCCTCAGCCTCCCAAGTGCTGGGATTATAGGCGTGCGCCACCTTGCCCAGCTTATGTGGTGCTGTGGAATCGAACTCCAGGCCGTACACTTGCTATGCAAGCTCCAGCCTTTGCATGTATGTTTTATGTCCGTTGTTGTGTGGTATTTCAATATAATAAATTAATGGGGGTTATATATGATTTGTAACATACACGAATTATTTACTTAAAACTAGTTCACCACTGAATCTATAGCCCCAAACCAGGAACGTAAGAAAAGATTAGGGAATATTTGTTGAGTCACTGCAGATGTCTGGAAGAATAAACAAATTCTGATTGTCACAATACCCTATTCCTGGGCTGGAGGAATGGCTCAGCGGTTAAAGTGCTTGCACTAGTACCCAAATTCAATTCCCCTGCACCACATAAACCAGGTACAGGGGTGCACACCTGTAATCCCAGCACTGGGGAGGCTGAGACAGGAAGACTGCTGTGAGTCCATGGCCTCACTGGGCTCCACAGTGAGGTCAGGACCAGCCTGGGCTACCAGAGCAAGACCCTGTCTCAAAAAAAAGAAAAGAAAAATCCAACAATACCCTATTCTCCTCAGTTGGGTTTGTCTGTAGTTATTCTATTCTTTTTCTTTTGCTTTCTCTTTTTTTGCCGCAATCTGAGTGCCACTTGGAAGTGCGTCACATAACTGAACAAAGTCCTCTTAGTGTGTTATCAAATGCTTGAGAAGCTTGGGGCCAACTGCACTCATGATCCTGCTACACCAAAGCCAATGGCACAACCCTATAATCCAGCATGCTGGGAGGCTGAGGCAGGAGGATTCCAAGTTCAGGCCCCATCTGTGCAATTTAGTGTCTTAGTGAGAACTTGTCTTAAAACTGTTTTTAAAAGACAGGAGATGTAGCCCAGTGCAAAGGCCCTGTGTTCAATCCTTAGTACTAAGAAGAAGAAAAAAAAAAAGTCCTCCAGCCCAAGAGCACCCAAGACCACAGATTAAAGAAGAAGCCTTTATGACAGATAATATCTCAAGATAAAGATGATGACAATCCTGCATAAACAAGGACTTCCTTTAGGAGGTCAGAGGCAACCTGGCTACGCCAGGGGTTTGGGAAAGGAAAAGCTCTCAATATGACTAGGAAATTGGTTTCATGAATGTACCCCTTCCTCTGCTCCTTCCTCTGCCCCAGGGGAAAACTGCCTTCCACCAGGCCCAGCATCTTAAATATATTTAACGTGTCAGAATATAATTAATTGTGTTGGTGTTATTAATGTTTTAAAATAGAAATTAAAAATGTGACAAATGAATGAGAAACAACAGTCTATTTTAATGAAAATTTCATTCTTGCCACCCATAAATCACAGATCAAAGAGAAGCCAACGTGGGCCGCTGTGTTCCTCGCCTTCTGGGCTGGGTGGGGGGTGGGCTGTGGCAGAAGGATTTCTCCTGGGAGTGAACAGGGAAGCATCGAACTCTATCTCCCAGTTCTTCACAGAATACAGAATAAACTGTGAATGACAGTCCTCCTCTGGCACTATACCCAAGCTCACTTTCAATCCCAAGTCTGTCACCATCTTGAGAAAATGTCATACTCAATGGCAGGTCTGCCAAAGACCAGGCCAATTCTCTATGAGCCAGATCGAAGGTTCTAAAGTGTCACAGACAGAAGAATGTCTGATTCCTGAGTGTCACGAAATTGATGCCTTCTGAGGGAAAGGAGAACAAGAGAGGTGGCAGCAAGTGACCCGGCAGCACAGCCCTGGGGGCCAGGCCCAGCCATGCTGGATGAGTGGGCTGTGTCCACAAGATGGGGGCTGTGCGTGGTGAAGTCTTTCAGGGTACTGGGATATTTCCCACCAGAATCATGTCTGTTGGGGTTTAAGTCTGCAGTGTCCCCACAGAATCTCACATTTTTGGAAGGTGGCTGGATCACAGGGATGCTGTGCTCATCAGTGGATCCTCCTGGGGGTGTCTTCCTGTGCAACTGTCAGAAGGTGGGGCCCTGGAGGTACGTCCCAGAAGGGAAGGTTTTTGTCCCCAATTCCTCCCTTACCATTCTTCATGCTTCCCATGTGCTACAGGATAAGCGGCTGTCCACCATGCCAGGCCCTTCCGCCATTGCTGACTGACCATGCATGGACTGAGGCCTCTGAAACTGTGAGCTAAAACAAACCTCTACTCCTCTAAGCTGTCAGATACTGTGTCCCACAATGGGAAAGCAACTGAGACAAGTTCCGTGTCAACACCCCACCCCTCTGGGCTCTTTCCATATCCTCCCCCTACACCCCAGCGCAGCAAAGCAAGTCTTGTGAGGCCAGATTGAAATGCCAAAATGTATGGAGATTAATCACAGAACAACACAAACTGCCGCTTATCATCTCTCATAGATTTGACATAATTACCCTACAAGCAACATGAAAATGTTATACTGTAATGACTCCCAGCCAGGAGAAAAAGTAGCGTGGCTGATAACACGGAAATAGAGAAGAATACAAAGCAGAGCCCTTCGAAAACTTTTAATTAATTTTTCCCCCTTTCAGCATAATTGATGTCAGTTCAGGCTTCAGTGTTTCCAAAGTGCTTGGCCTCATAGCAAAGAAATTTGGGGCCAGCCTGCTTTGCCTGTGGAGCAAAGCTGAGCCCTGGTAGGGGACTCAGGAGAGGCGACAGAAGGAGCATTTCTGCATCTTTAAACACATAACTTAGACTCTGCCATTTTTCTGTTTTAAACTCATTCATAGCACCCCCTACAGAACCCCAGGTCCAAGGTCCCTGGGTGTCCGTCAACTGGGTATCTGTCACCGTGTGGCACTTGCTACTCATCTGGTCTGCTTCACCATTCGCACCCCCTCCCGCCCTCCTCCACACACTCGTACTGAATCGCTGGTATTCCTCCACTGCACCATTCCCTCATTCCTCTAACCCTCACCACTTGGTGTGTGTGTTAGTCAGATCTTCATCACAGTGACGAAATACTCAAGAAAATCAACCACAAGGCAGAAGAGGTTTTTGGGGGTCATAGTTTCCAAGGTCTCAGGTCATGGTCAGCTGGTGCCATTGCTCCCAGGTAGAGGCATGCTGGTGGCAGGACATGGCAGAGAACAGCGATCAGCAGCCAGGAAGTAGAAGAGTCAGAGAGGAAGGGGCTGGGGGCCAGATACGGTCCCCAAGGTCATGCCCCAGGGGTCAGCTCCCCACGGCCAGTCCTGCTTCTATCACCATCTCCTCCCTGCAGTGCTACCGTGTCATGATCTCATCATGGGTTAACCCACTTGCTGACACTAGTCACTGTGATGCAATTACTTCCCTAGCCCCTCTGCTGGTAACCAAGTCTTTAACATGTAAGCTTAGCGGGAACATTTCAAATCCCAACCTCAATGTGGGCAAAATGCCTGGACTCTCCACTCCTACCCTCCTGCCTCCAGACTCCAAGTGACCAATCTAAATCATTCTTTAACTCTCGGCTCCCACACCACTCATCACTCGCCCTGGAAGCCTCCCATCCCTAGCCCGTCCAGGCATCTGCCTCAAGCTCCCGTGCCTTGCCATCTCCCCTGTAGCACAGAAGGCACAGCCCATACTGTGAGAGTCGATACGCCTCTCTCCCCTCTGCATTCTGAACACATCTTACTCCCTCCTGGGGCCCGGCATCTGTACCACATCTAGAAAACAGAGAGAGAACACGTGCACGGAGAATATCTGAAGAATGAACAAAGATCTCCAAAGCTGCTGGAACAGCCTGACACTTTGCGGATGCCCATGTGTGGGAACGCATCAGGAAATTTCTTACATAAAACCACTAGTTGTGATTCCACAGTCAAATAGACCAACATAACCCACTGTTACCTTTTTTCACCTAGACCACCAAGAAACTCAAAGCAAAAGGCCACACTGAACCATAAATATAACATTTGCCTGGGTTTTTGCTAGCTAATCTTCTTAATTCACTATGATCTTGTTGTTGTCGATTCTGCTTGCTTTTTCCAATCTCTTGACCTTGTTCTGTCATCAGTCCTGTTGTCAGTAACTCCATACAGGTAAGCAGGAAAGAGTAAATAAAGGTAGCAGACATGATGGAGCTTGTCTATAATCCAGCACTCTGGGAGGCTGAGGCATGAAGATTCCAAGTTTGGGCCCAGTCAATCTGGGTGATTTAGCAGCTTGGTGAGGCCTCCTATCAATAATATTTTTAATTTAAAAAGGTTGGGGATTGAGTTCAGGGTGATGGCCTTGAGTTTAATTCCCAGTACCACAAAAAAAAAAAAAAGTAAATAAAAGGTACATCTTCTCTGCCACTTATTTTACATCTGACTTAACTGGTAAGTATCAATTTTAAATAAATAACAATCATAACTCGCCTAAGTAGTAAATAAATACTTTGCAAAATCTGTAAAGTCTGAACTCTGAGCCAAGCACTGAAGACAGGTTCCACGTGTGCAGGAAACACACACACACACACACACACACACACACACACACACACACACACATATTCTCCTTGCTCAAGGACTGCCCTGTCCCCTGGAGAAGCAGACAAGAGATGGCAGCATAGTGCAGGGACCTGCTATGAAAAAATGTGTCCCAGGGTTCCCTGGGAGAAGGAAAAGCAACCCATGAGCCTTCCGCAGGAAGTTGGGGGAAGCATCCCAGAAAGGGTAATATTTGAGTAGGGTCTCTATGGGTATGTAGGAGTTCACCGGCAGAGTCAAGCACAGGTGCTGAGCTTCAGACACTGAGTGATTTGGCATCACTAGAGGATCCATGTAGACACACGTGGCCGTGGATGACCAACCTGTGTGACAAGAAGGACCGCTCATGAGACACATCAGGGTGGATTTTACAGGCCTGGGGTCTTGCTCTCACCTAATGGGACCCCTTTCCATTGCTCAGCAATTCCACGGCTGGAATCTCCGTGTGAACTGACAAAATATACATCACAGCAAAAGTGATGGTTAAGTTCAGTGATGCATTTAAATTAACTTGTACTTTGTTCAACCTAATCAAATCCACAGACATGTGAAAAGTAGCTGAGCCTGGCAAAACATCCGCTGTTCTCAGAGATGCAAATACAGCGCATCTGGGCAGCGCCCCTTCTCCCCAGCATCCCTCCCGCTCTCCGCCCCACACTGTGTGTGCACTCAGCGGTGTGGGAACGCAGCCTGACTTGTGCCCTTCTGTATTCTGGGGGGGTGGGAAGGGAAGGCTCTCAGCCTCCTTAAGCACAAGATGCACCTTCTCTAGGCTCTTCCTACTAGTTCTTCTCTTTTGTCTACTTTCTCTACCAATAATCTGTGATCGCTCACTTACATGTTGACGTGTTTGTCTATTTTGATGGTCCTCAACCTTCAGCATGGCTCAGAACCACCCAGAGTGTTTGCTAAAACACAAATGATTGGGCTCCACCTCCTGGGGACTCTGATGTGGTAGATCTTTCTAATTTGGAGCCTGAGAATCTGCATTTCTTGCTTATTCCCGCCAGTACCTCTGATCACAGGGGCCACAATGTGAGAGCACCTGGTCTATATCACTTCTCTCTGTAGTCACTATCTAACAGGTTTTACCCTTCTCAGGCCTTTCAATTCCTCGTCTCTATGAGGAAATAGTCCAAATGAATACAATAATTTTAAAGGCACAAGTGCCCAAGAATGCAAACCATTTTCATGAACACTTGGTCACGCTGCACACTGTTCAGCATGGTTGGAACACTCCTTCTAGGGCGGCTTAACTCATTTCAAGCCATGAAGTAAACAAATGCAATAATTTGCATGATGTCACCTGTCAGTGCAGGTAAACATTTACAAGTGAAAGGTCAAGACTCTTAAGTGTCCATATGAGACATTAAATGAACAGGCAACAGCCTGAGTTCTGTAGAAAAAGGAAAACTCTGGGGCTGGAGGAATAGCTCAGCACTTAAAGCACTTGCCTAGCAAGCACAAGACCCTGCCTTTGATTCCCCAGCACCACAGAAACCAGGTGTGGTAGTGCTTGTCTGAAATCTCAGCATTCAGGAGTCTGAGGCAGGAGGATTACCGTGTTTTCAAGGCCAACCTAGGTACCTAGTGAGCTCAGGACCAGCCCAAATTACAGTGAGACCCTGTCTTTAAAAAAAAAAAAAGGAGGAAAGAAGGAAGGAAGGAAGGAAGGAAGAAGGAAGAGAGGAAGGAAGGAAGGAAGGATGGAAGGATGGAAGGAAGGAAGGAAGGAAAGAGGAAGAAAGGTTTAAAGAAAAAACAGCAAAAGGCTGACCCACAGTCTGTAGAAATCAGTCCAAGCACCCAGCCAACTGTCTCAGTAACCAGAACATAGATCCAGCCCACCACACAGAAATCATGTTTGTAAGAAATCCGACCACTATGTCCCACAGCTGGTCACCCAAAGACTGACCCTGTATTGGATAGCCAGGCCTCAACTAATCACTGGGGGCTTCCTCTTTTTTTTTCTTTTAGTACTGGGGACTGACCTCAGTGCTTTGTGCTGAGCTACATATCCAGCCTTTCATCGGGTTTTTTAAATTTTGAGACAGGATTTTGCTACGTCACTAGGTCACCAAGGCTGGGCTTTCACTTGCAATCCTCCTGCCTCAGCCTCCCCAGGTGTTGGGATTACAGATTCGTGCTACCATGTTCACAGTTTTATGGTTTGGATCTAAAATGCCTCGCAAAGCCTCATGTATTTGGATGCTGCAAGATATCTATGGATTCCATGTGCTATTATGAGATGGGACAGGGCTAGAAGGGGCAGACACTTGAGGCTTGACCCAGAAGGGGCAGATCACTGGGACATGGTCTGGAAAGGTACATGCTAGTCCCGCCCTTTCTTCGACACTCAACTTCCTGTTCGCATGCCATGAACAGCTTTCTTGAGACTGAGCTTCCACCATGGGCTTCCACCGCTGCAAGCCACCCATGAAAGGACTGAGAACTTCTGAAACTGTGAGCTAAAATAAATCTTTCTTCCCTTAAGTTATGGGTGTTAGGTATTGTCTTCGTTACTTACTCATTGCTGTGACACAACACCCAACATCCACAACTTAAGGGAGGAGAGATTTACTTAGCTCACAGTTTTAAGAACGTCTCACACAGTCCCTTTATGGGACAGCCAGCAACGGTGACGGCCCATGGCAGAGGCTGGAGAGCTGCTCACCCCACTGCAGACGGAAGCCAAGCGAAGCTAGAGCAAGCCAATGTCTGGAGGCTCGGGCAAGGCTGGAGCCTTACCAGGAAGAAGCTGGAACAATGTTTCTTCTTCAGTTTTTTATTCAACTCAAGCTATTAGTTGGACCCTCCACACCCAGGGTGGGTATCCTTCCCTTCCTTCCTGGCCCACAAGTCAACAGCACACACCTAAAGGCTCTGCCATTGGAAACCCCCTGTCCCAACAAGTTGACACAGACACAATCCTTTCAAGTCAAACCCCAAGCTTCTGCCCCTCCCAACCAGGCCCTACCTCCCAACAGCACACAGTTCCACAGTTATCCCACGACCTGAGGCTTTTGAGGGACCCTCCAAATCCAAACCACAGCAAGTATTTTGTCTCAAAGATGAAGAAAGTACCCAGTTACAGCATTCCTGATTTTTTTTTTCAGCCCCTGCTTCCAGTGTGGGACTGACTGGAGAAAGTTAGCTATGCCCCTCTGATCAATCACACAGAACACCTGACTTCTGATTGTCACTCTTACCACTTCCCCACTCAGGGCACACTTGGAGCCCCATCTGCCCTCCGCCCAAATGCTCTACCATTCTCAGCCAGCCTGGAGTCGCCATCAAATGCAGGTGTCGCTGGCCGCCTCCCCTGTCACTGCAGGCTCTGAGTAAATGGCCTTTGGTGCCCCACTGGGCAAAGCTGGCTAAAAGGAAAGGAGAAAACTCCAGCCCACTGAACCCCGGGGAGCATCTCCAAGCACTTTATAAAAGGACAAGACCTATAGCAGCCTTTTCTAGATGGTGTGTAATAAAAAAACTCTGGATTTTTTAAAGTGTATTATAGTAAAAGGCACTGTCATGATCTGGATCCTGAATGTCCTACATTTGCATTAACTAAGGCAAATTTGGATGTTGTGGAATACCTATGCTGATAAGAGGCGGGGCCTGGTCAGGAAGGGTGGATTGCAGGTGTGCAGTGAGGACAGGAACGTGTAGGTCAGATTGCAGGCATAGGGTCTGGAAGCACATAACCTCCTACCACTGCTTCTCCTAGAGGCCCTTGATTCTTGCATGATGCTGTGAGCAGCTGTTCTCTGGCAGGCCCTTCCTGTCACTGCCAGCCACCCATGAATTGTGACCTAAATACATCTTTCCTCCCTTAAGTTGCAAGTAGTGGGTGTTGTGTCCGAGCAACAAATAAGTAACTAGGACAGAAACTGGCACCGAGAGTGCGGTTGTTGCTGTGACTTTACGTGGCCATGTGGTTTAGGAGCCTTGGGAATTAGTTTGTGGGACTTTAGGAAGCGCTGAAGATGCCGGCTAGACAAGCCTTAGGATGCTGTGAGCCGAGCTTGATCAGAGATTCTGGTCAGAGCTCAAATGATCAAACTGCTGAGAGAAGTATGGATTGCAAAGGCCAAGATTCAGTAGTTTCAGATGGGAAGAAGGACCCCACTGGCAATCGTCTGGGAACTGTAAACGCTCTGCTCTGGCAAAAAGTATGTTGGCATTCTGCCCCTGTCCTGAGACTTTGCCTGAAACTGGGATTAAGGGCGGTAGACTACTTAATCTAGTAGAGAAAATTTCAGGCTGTCACATGGGTTTTGCTTGTGGTTTTTGGCCAACTCTACACTGAAAAGCAGGGAAAGAAAGGGCAAAGCAAACAGAGGTGACGACTTTTCAGTTTTGACACAAAGAAAGAGACTGCAAAGTTGGACGAAAGAGCGCAAGATTGTTAAAGAGATTAGCATTGAACATAGGTGTACATGTACCTCTGTTATGTGTTGTTTTTAATTCTTTCAGAGATATTCCCAGAAGAGATATCACTGGATCAAAGGGGATACTTATTCCCAATCTTTTGAGAGACTTCCATACTGCTTTCCATAGTGATTTACCAGTTTACATTCCCACCAGCATGTATACTCATGTTCATAGCAGCACAACTAACAATAGCTAAAATGTGGAAGGCAACAGAATACTCATCAACAAATTGTGGATACACAATTTGTGGCATTTATACACAATGGAATACTATGCATCTATAAAGACAGATAGTTTGGAGGCTTTTGTAGGCAAATGGAGGCAACTTGAGACCATCATGCTTAGTGAAGTGAGTCAGAAGCAGAAAGCGAAATATCGAATGGTTTCTCCAATATGAGAAACCCAGATCACAATTATCTCACAGAACTTAATGGGGAAAATAATGGGAAGGGGGAGGAGTGGGTAGGAGAGGGCCAAAATGAGAGCAGGAAAGGTACGTATGTGCACAAAATGCTCAAGATCACTGTAAACTTCAAATTTTGCACTTAAACATATCAATAAAATGGGGAGGGAGTGATCAGCATTAAGAAGAAGTTAAGTACTCTACCTCAGGACTGTAAGAGAGAAGTCGTGAGGGCATCTCAGGGATCAGCAAGAGCCCATCCTTTACCTACGCAAGGGTGAGTGCAAGGGCAAAGAACTTTCTTTTGAAAATAGGCATTTTCCTCAGTTGCCCTGCAAGCAAATCCCCAAGGAATTAGCCATCTGAGAACTCAACAGGCATCTGCAGCCTTGGTTTAAGAGGGCCAGACTATTGCTCAAGCCATCAGCAGACCTTGGTGTCATCCACATGGTGCTGGCTTCACAGGCATGGATAGCATAAGAGTAGTGGAGTCCTAGTGGCTTCCACTGTGGTTTCAGAAAAAGACCTTGGAGGCAAGGCAGTATGCCTGAAAGGCCAGCGTATACCAACTGTGAAGATGGAGCTAGGAGACCCCCAGAAATTTGGAGATGCCAGAAACATGGAACATCTGCAAAAGAAAGCCACAGGCTTTCTTGGGACCAACCCAAAAGAGAAGTCACGGAGGTTTTAGCCGAAGGCAATGCTGCGGGGCCAGACTTTGGAGTTCCCATCTCCCCACAGCGCACCCCAGGCGCTGCACATGAGCTACAGGATGTAATGAAGCTACAAGATTTAACAATTGCTGGGTTTCGATCTTGTTGTGGTATGATTACTTTCGATCCTCCTATTGCTCTCTTTGGAAATGGGAATGTCTGTTCCATTGTACACTGGAAGTGTTTAACCTTTCTTTGACTTTCACAGGAGCTCAAAGCCAAGAGTTTGCCTTGAATCTCAGAGGAAACTTTGGAATTGGGATTTTTTTTTTTTTTTTTTTGCAGTGCTATAACTGTCAGGACTTTAGCAATTCTTAGAAATGGATTAAATGCATTTTGCATGAAGGGGTACACATGAGTCTTTTAGGATCTAGAGGTGGAATGTAGTTATCTGGATCTAGGACGTCCCCCACTAGCATCATGTATTTGGATGTTGCTGAATACCCATGGATTCCATGTGCTGTTAGGAGCTGCAGCCCAGTCAGAAGGGAAGAATTACAGGTGTGAGGTAAAGGAAAGGTGTGTGGTGGACTAGATGATAGGCACTTGGCCTGGAAGGATATAAACTCTTGCCCCAGTTTCTTCTAGAGGGCTCTGGCTCTTCCTCTTGTGATGCCATGAGCAGCTGTTCTCTACCAGACCCTTCCTGTCACTACCAGAGCCCATGAATGACTGAGATCTTCTGAACCTGTGAGCTAAAATAAATCTTTCCCCCTTAACTGGGTATTCTGTCACAGCAATGAGTAAGTAATTAAGACAGACACATTGTCATTAAGCCCCTTCCAAACGCTCCTCCTCACTTCAGGCACACTTATCCCATCATGTTTGCCTCTTCCTGAAGTGGTTCTGGAGGTCATCTTTCCTGAGTGTCTTTAGCTGCCTTTATTGTCCTGGATGCCTCAGTGTGCTGAGTTGATTCAAAATGTTGACCTTTCATGGTCATCTTGCCAGGCCTTTGGGGAAGAGCCAGAAGTCACATGGTGCCAGTTCCAGTTCCCTCCTGTCTTTACAAGCCTGCCTTTCCACTGGATGGCATCCAGCAGCAGCAGTCGCTGTATTTTGTTTCTCACATCTCATAAGGATGCTGAAGAAAGAAGAGTTTTGGAACTGCTTCAAAAAGTGGCAAGACAAGTGTGTTCAAAGTGAGGGAGAAGATCTTGAGGAGTGTTCATGGCTGTGACTCAATACCCACGCACAAATCAGAGGAGGAAAAGCATATTTTAGCTCACAGTTTAGAAGGGCACAGTCCATTCATGGGCAGCTGCCAGCAGTAGAAGGACATGGCAGAGGCAGAGGTGGGGGCAGCTCCTTGAAACACTGCACACAGGAAGCTAAGTCAAGCCCAGTCCAGTCCAGTGAACTAAGGAGGGAATTAGCCTATATATACTTCCAGGTTCCATCCCAATGATTCACCCCTCCTGGTTCCAGCCTCAGTGTTCAGCCCCTTCCACATTTAAGGCCCCACCACACACCTGTAACCCAACCCACATACCTGCAATTTACAACCTGCCATCCACCTGTCCACCACCACTCACCCATGACCCACTCCTCCAGACCAGGCTCCAATCTCCAACAGCAGACGGTTCTATAGATAATCCTCAACATCCAAATACATGAGATGTTTGGGGCACATTCCAGATAAAAGCCACAACAATGGCAATGTGTCTTTTACTATAATGAGGATTATTTTTTAATTTACACTTTCATCATTTTTTTCATCACACCTCATATAATGGCTACGACGTGAATGTGTTTTCAAGCTCTCTCTTGCAGTTCTGTTGAAAGGCTGTGTGGCCTTAATGATGTCAACTGGGGCTATGGATGGTGCCATTGAGGACTGTGTGAGCTAAGCCAGGTCGTGATTTGTACATCAAGATGCCATCCCCAGGGCTGTACGGAGGAGAGCTTAACCCTGGAGCTCAGGACCCTGTAGAGGGCTCTATAGACCCTGTCCTGCCACCCGCAGGCTCTCCTTGCCTTGCAGAGCATCCCCCGGCCCTTGGACAGCCTGACCTTCTCTCCTGGGCACAGTGGGGAAAGGAGGGCACCACTGTCTTCCCAGCTGGGTGCAAACTTCTGTGGCCTCCCCTCCACTTGAAGTCTCACAATACAGCAGCAGCCACAATCATGGTTATTTAATTAGCATGATAGACTCACATCCCACAGCCAAAGGGCAAGTTCACAGCTGAAGGCCCCTCCTAATTGCCAGCCCTGGGAGGCCCATCAGGCCTGTGACGGGCCCGGGGCTTGCCCTTTCCACTGCCAACATCTGGTTCGGCTGCAGTGCTGGAGACAATTCCCAGTTGGGCAGGAGCCATCCCAGGAACAAGACGCTAGCCAGAACGCTCAGCCAGAGTCATTAGTTAATTTTATGAGGAAGGGAAAATGCATGTTAGACCCTCCTGAAGCTGCCACTGCTCCTGCAGCAAGCCAGACACCGCTGTCTGATCTTCAGATCAGCACATCACAAGCCCCAAGTTCTACTCCAAGGCCCAGCACCCAGTGACAGGGGGCTCTGCAAGAAGCACCCTGCCTCTCCTCTGGGTCCCAGGTGTCCACATTTGCGAAAAGGGGCAAACACGAACACCGCAGGGTATTAAAAAATACATTATGAGGGGCTGAGAGAGAAGGATCACAAGTTTGAGCCCAGCCTGGGCAACTCAGCAACTTATCAAGATCTTGTCTGAAAATTAAAAAAAAAAAAAAATGGGCTAAGGACACGCAAGGGCCTTTGGCTCAGTCCCCAGCACTGGGCAAATTGTCCTGGCAGCATACCAGAGTCACAGCAAATCCTGACAATAATAACCCAGGCATCTCAGATGGTGGGCAGGTGGCACTTCTGCTGCTTCGAGTTAAGGTCAGAGACCTCCGGTGCCAGCTACACAGACCTAGTGGACTCACAGCCTCTGATTCTTTGCCATCTTCCCAGAAGAGTCCTTTAAACCCTTCATTCTTATTGCGCCTCCCTTGCCCATGAAATTTTAGAAACCCGGGTACACCACCCCGACTGTGACCTCTCGGGGCGGGCTGGGGGTGGGGGTGGCATAGACCATGATAATAACCAAGAATTTCTCCATCCCACAAGAGGTGATTTTCTGTGCAAACATGGTGTCAGACATGCGTCTCTGTTTCCTGCCCATTCTTGTGTGTGTGTATAAAGTGCACACCAACTTTTATGAATGATGGTTAGTTTTACTTTATGATGCTGGGACATATTCACATCTACATAGTGGAACACTAATGTTAGAGGAAATAGGGTGTCCATCAGCCTTCCTGTGGCTGGGACACCACACCTGACGCCCACAACCTAGCAGAGGAGAGATTTTCTTGGCTCATGATTTAGGAAAATGAACATGTGGGGCAGAAGGGAACCTTGGAAGCGGGGCCTTGATGTGATCCCCACCGTTACGAAAAAGGAGTTAGAACGCTGAAATCAGGTTGGTTAGCGGGTTCCTTACGGGTGGGACCTTCCACTCAAGCTCATGTAGCATTTAGTAAAAATAGTGGTCATAATTGGATGAACATTGTAAGCACAGCCGGGTGCGGTGACACAGGCCTATAATCCCAGCATTCTGGGAGCCTGAGGCAGGAGGATTGCAAATTTGAGCCCGGCCTGGGAAACCTACGGGATGAAGTCAGAGATTAAAAGCTGCTCCGGGCATGCTGGCTCCATGCATCCTCCACACATCCCGCCTGTCCCAGCTGTCAGGCAAGCCAACTCCCGAGGCCAGAGGGCGCCCTCTGGAGACGCCGAGGGTAGGAGTGGGGTGGGAGAGGAATGGCGAGGAGACAGGACTCCTGCTGCAAGCCTCCTGCTCCACACCCTGCCTCCCCTTACCTGGTGCTGCCTAACAAGCTGAGCACCTCAACACGACAGCAGCATTTCTTCTGTTCACAAATCCACAGTCGGGCTTGGGGGCAAGGGGGACTTAGCACAAACACTCTGCTCCACGTACCATCAGCTGAGATAGCTTAGGGACAGGAGCTGGAATCGCCATTTTTTTCTCTTTACTGATATGTATATATGTGATACACGTGTTTACACTGAACATGAGTATTTCGTGCACATATATATAGCAGCACGGCTAACAAGAGCTTAAATGTGGAAGACGCCAAATACCCATCAACAGACTAACGGATACAGAGATTGTGGTCTAGGTACACAATGGAGTACTACTCGTCTATAAGGCCAGATGGCTACGAGACTCTTGTAGATAAATGGAGGCAACTTGAGACCATCGCGCTCAGTGAAGTGAGTCAGATGCAGAAGGTTAAACATCGCATGGAATTGTCATTTAACACTCACCCTCCCATCTATAAAGACCCTTTTGCCAAATGAAGTCACATTCCCAGCTACTAGAGTCACCATTAGGTTTGGATCTGCAATGTCCCCAGAGGCTTGACTGATGTATTTGGCAGGTGATGGGATATGGAGGTTAACGGGTCAAGCGGATTGACCCACGTGTTGTGAAGAGCTGGGGCTGGTCACAAGGGATGGGTCGCCACGGCATGCCCTGTGCAGGGACGCTCCTGCCCCGACTCCTTCCCTGCTATGCCCCACTTCCTGTCCACCATGACCTGAGCTGCCTCCTCTGCACTACTCCTTCCAACCCCGCCGCTTGGCCAGGATTGGACTAAGGCTTTCCTAAATTCCTAAACTAAAATAATCGTAAGCACCAGGTATTGTGTCCCAGAGACAAGAGAGTGACCAAGTCACAATTTTAACATATTTTGGGAGTCAAGCTTGAACTCACAAGTGATCCCTTTCAAACACAGGTAAGTGCTCCAGCCTCCCTGAGCATGCCAACCCAACCAGGGTGGTTTAGATCTAAACTGTCCCCCAAACACCTGACGTGTGTGGAAGGTGACCGGATCACAGGGCTCTGTGCTCACCAATGGGTTCAACCATGGGTGTTTTCCAGTGCTGCTGGAAGGCCGGGACTGGTTGGTGGGAGGGGCCCCTGGGAGTGTCACCTGGAAGAGTACATCACCCTGCCCTCCCCCAGCTGCTCCCTTCTCTCTCTGCCTCCTGGCTACCATGCAGTGAACAGCCGTCCTCCCCACCAGGCCCTTCTGCCATTGTGTGGTTTGAGGAGTCACAGGCTCTGCCGTGTGTACCAGGGTGACTGAAAAATACAGTGAATGTTGGATTTTTTTTTTAATTTGGTAAAAAACACATTGCCAGTAACCCCCTTGCTCAATTCCCCCATTCTTGCCACTGTCTGAAGCAGTTCTGGAAGCCCTCTTTCCTCACTGTCTCTAAGAGGTGTGATCAAAACCACAGTGACTCCTGCTGCCCAGTGCCATCCAATGGACATGGAGGCTTGTAAAAACATGATGGTGTGTCCCCATCCACCTTGCTCACCAGGTTTGGCAACGTGCAACCTGTGGCTCTTACCTGAAGTCAGAATGGCCATGAAAGGTCAATGCTCTGAGATGATTTAGGACACGGAGGTGGCCACAACAGCACAAGTACAGACGCTCACGTGAGGGCACAGGCACAGCTGCTTCCAAACGTGGTGAGAAGGGTGAGATCAACGTGCTGGAAGCCAGGGGATCCATGGCTATGTGTTTTATCATAATAATGTTTTCTTACTTAAAAACACATGGTCTACATGCACCTCACCTTGTACATACACCACGTGTCCTGGGTATATGGCAGCTGCACCTCATGGGTCTGCTCTCACCCTCTGACATTCACCCGAGGATGAGATTACCCACGATCCACTGCTCAGAATGCATCTCCATTCCAAGGCAGCGAGCAGCTGCACCCCTCGGGGTCTCTGCATGTCTGTATCTGTGTGGTTTTCCTGCGTCTGTCCCCCTCTCTCATTCTCCCCCACACCCCCAGCCAGCTCCGGAGGGAAACTCCCGTGACCATATGTGAAAAGGCACTGGCTGCATGGGAACAAGGTGGAGATCGTGAGGGAGGCCTGATATCCACGTCCCAGCTGCTGGGAAAATGACAGGTGGAAATTCGCGAGAGCAGAAGCACTGGCTACACTTGCTCCCCTCTCCAACGTGAATTCAATCCATGTGGCTGGCTTGTGAGAGGGGGAGCAGCCCGGCTGCACAGGGAGGGACACCGGGGCGGGAGCCAATCGCAACCCGGTTCCCAGGCTGCGGCATCTGCCACAGCGAGGCCTCCTTGGAGTCTCAGGCTCCTGGCCACCAGGGTAGGCAGCGGGGCCAGCTGTGAAGACTTCAGGGAGTCCCTGGCTATGCTGGGATCCTGCGTGAGCCCCAGCTGCCCTCCAGAAGAGGAACCAAAGTCAGTGTCTGGACAAGTTGGGTCTTCAATCTGCCCATGACTGTCACTCCCGGGGGACCCCACTGTGGCCCCAGAGCACTGGCCTGGAAAACACTGAGCTAAGTCATCAGAGTGAAATTGAAAGGAAGTCACCAGTGGGCCCAGGGCTGTTCAGCAGAGGACTGGCCATGACATCACCCTCCAACAGCCACTGGTTATCACGCTCATGGGCTCACCCAGTCACTCATCCTCCATGAACACAGCTTCCCACCCACCCGTCCACCTGGCACTTCCGTGTCCGCGCCATAGCACTTCTCACCAGGACACACTACAGGGAGTTTATTACCTGTGCGTCACACATGCACGCCAGCATGTCAGCTTGGAGAGCAGGTCTGATGTCACTTCTGTTCCCTGCTACGTCCCTCGGGGTTTCCAACAGCACCTGGCACGTCAGGCTCTGAAAAAGTTGACGATGGATGAACGTGTGAATGAATGAATGAATGAGCACATGAGGGAGCAAGCAAATGACACACAAGCAGGTGGGCGGGTGGCAGGCCCCGTGTGCATCAGCGCATAAACAAGCGAGTGTGTGGAGGGAGGGAGGACTGTCAGGCAGAGGTGTGGACGAGCAGGACGGCAGGCAGTAGGGCAATGATGGGCAGGCAGGTGGGCAGCTGGAACGGGTAGACGGATGGGCGGGCTGCTGGGTAAATGTGTCGGTTGGCAGGTGGATGCGTCCATGGAGGACGAGTGAGCACATGAGCCAACGAACACGGGAACCAATGGCTGCCCCCTTGGGCGGGGAGTGAGCCAGACACAGCGTCCCCGTGAGAAGGGAGAGTGGCCTAGTGCTGAGCACATCCAGGTCCGGTTCAGGCCCCACCGTGCCCTCATCCTCATACTGACCACCCTCCATAGACCCTGGGCACACCCCGGATTGCAATCTGCCTCTTCCTGGCCAAGCCTTTTCATCTCCCACAGGACAGCTGGGTCCCCTCCCTAGACTTCCTGTGTGCAACCTTGTCCCTTCTTGTACCCCACACACAGCATGCGGGGACCCTCAAAGCAGTGACATGCACGCATGGAGCAGGAAGGCAGACCTCCCAAGGACCATGAAAATCCAGGCCTACCCTGGGGTTTCCACCCCTCAGGACTCCCTGGAGTTCGTGTGCTTTCGCGGGTCTCAGAATAATGCCAACAGGAAAGACCCCCTGCCGGGAAGGCTGCACACCCCAGGCCCAGCAGCTGAAAATCCCCAGAGACTCCCAGGGCTCTCAGAATGAATCAAGTGAATGGGACAGAGCTAGGGCCATGGGTGACAATACCACCTCACCTCCCTTTCTCTCCCCCCATCTCCTCTCCCCTCCTCCCACTCCTCCTCAGCTCTCCTTTACTGCTTTCAAACACAAACACTTGGGTGGGGGTCTTGTGGCCATGCCCGCTAATAAGTCCCAGGCCAGAGGACCCTGTATACTCCCTATTTTTTTTTTTTCAGTAGGAGGGATCGAACTCAGGGCCTTCACTGGAGTATATCTGGAGCCCCGTTTATTTGGATTTTGAGACAGGGTCTCACCAAGTCGCTAAATTGCCCAGGCTGGGCTCAAACTTGTGATCCTCCTGCCTCAGCCTCTCAAGAGTACGGAATGCCAGGCCTGGGCCACCTGCTCTGGCAGCCTGGTCCTCGATCACACGTGTGCTTGGTTTTGTTTCTATTGCTTTGGTTCTCCGGGTGGGCTTCTCAGCTTGGGCACCACAGACACGTGAGACTGGAAGGCTCTGCCCTGCGGGGTATGGTCCATCAATCAACCTGTGCCCACTAGATACCAACTGTAACCCTGTCCCCCATCTGTAGCAACTGCATTTGTCTCTAGACATCACCACGTGCTCTGGGTAAGGAGATAAAACGACCAAGCTGAAACCCCCAGGCCTTCGGCACAACGCTGGGCACCCAGGCGCTCAAACAAGCGTCGTTGGACTAATAGAAAATCAAGTCCCGCCGCTGACGCAATTCCAGGATGTTGCCAGCAGATGGCAGCAGAGACCGCCCTTTGGTGGCAAGGCCGGCCTCGCGTGGGGAAACTGCTCCGCCCCGAGGTTCAGCACTCGGCACCGCCAGCTCCCTCCTTAACGATCAGATTAAACAGAAAAATCTGCGGCAATCGTCTGGCGCCCGCCAGCGACCAAGCGGAGCACTCAATGACAGGAGAGAGGATCACCTGAATTCCACGCCAGCTGCACCCGGTTCCTCGCGCCCTCGGGCCAGCTCACTCAACCTGTCTGTGCCTCAGTCTCCTCGTCTGCGCCTTGTTTGGCCTCACTAGGCTTCACCAGCCACCTGTTTCCCACACTTCTCTTTCCTGGGTCAAGCAGCAGCTCAGAGAACAGGACTCTGTCCCCTAGAGTCACTGCCCCTCCGTGCTGGCTGGTAATGACTCCCCATCAAGGGTTTGTTGAGTGACTTACTAACCAACTGGAGGTACACAGGCAGTCCCAGCTGGGTGTGATGGTGGTCATCAGTGGGGTTATGTCACAGTGAGGATGATGATGTCATGGTGAAAGCAGTAGTTGTGGTCAAAATGACATCATGGGGGTGGTGATGTCATAACAAGGCCAACACGTGATGATGGTGTCGGGGTGGAGGGGTGGTGTCATGGTGAAGGTGACGGAGTCACAGGTGGTGGTGCCCTGACCCCGCCTTCCCCACCCCTCAGGGCCCTGGTGGGATCCCCACACTGGTGCCTGGGCATCTGGACTGAAAACTGCACGGAGGCTGGCGGCCCAGGAGTCACTGTCTTCCTGAGCCTGAGCGCGGTCTCACACCCACCTGGCTGCCAAGTGCCCTCTCCCCGCTGGTAACACACAGGAAAGCCCGTCCCCAGCAACCCATCATGACGCGGTGGGACAGGAAGGTGGCAGTGACAGGGAAGTGGGTGGTGCCACTCACCCAGCCCCGGAGGCTCTCCCCGACTGCCTGGGGGACGCCAGGGCGGCGCCACACCCCCCCCGAACTCCACAGGGGGTCTCTTGTTGTGGGACTGACCCCAGAAATCTCACCCTCCTGCCCCAGGAACCTTCCGCACAAAGCGCAGCATGGCAAGAAGCCTCCAGGCCTCAGAGCTCCACACCTGCTCCCGGGGTCCCTGCTGCACCTCGCTGCCTGCCCCAGAAGCAAGAGGCTGTGTCCGAACTGGGAGACAGCACAAGGCGGCAGACAGCAAGATGTCACAAGTGGAGAGGATGCTGGCCAGGGACCAGGAGTACGCTAGGGGGCTGTGCGCCTTGGCACAGGGCACCTGACCTCTCTAAGCATCCTTAATACTGTATAACAAAGACTCGCAGCTTTAAGAGCAGGGGATGGAAAGACGGCCTGGACTCTGCAGGACAGTGAACTGCACGCACGACTAGGACACTGTGGTTTATTTCAGTGATGGGGGTTCAGCACTCCCTCCCCTCCCTCTGCCAGCACAGACACACAAGTACACGGGCACACAGCACACGGCACACTGGGCTGGCACGAGACAGCACTGGCCCGAGCTCAGCCCACGGGGGTTCACGGCCAGCTGGCCTCCAGTGGTGGCTCTGAGTAAGACGAGGCTGAGTGCCCTGGAAGGACATCCACACGTCCCTGGGCCCGCCCTGGTGACCAGGGCCAGGCCGCCAGGCTCAGATGGCCCGCTCCTGCTCGCGTCTCAGGCTGAGCAGGCGTGCAGCCGCCAGGAAGGCCGCCCCGGTGAGCAGCTCGGCGAAGAAGCTGATCCAGCCCAGGGCCAGGGACCAGCCGAAGCGGATGTCCACCTGGTCCAGCAGCGCGCGCTCCTCCAGCAGGCAGAGCGCCGCGCGGAAGGCAGCGGCCGAGTAAGCGATGTAGATGCTGATCCCAGCCAGCGTCACCAGGGCTGCGGCGGGGCGGAAGGGCACAGAAAAGACAGCAGGGCGGTGAGACACCAGAGGGTGGGCTCCCGGGCATAGGAGGGCCAAGAATGGCCACACTGAGGGTGTGGTTGGAAACACAGCCGATGGGCTTTTCAAATAAATGTATTATAATAAAAGGCCAGAATCCCACTCAAAACATTCCCTAGCACTCCAGACACACTCGTCCCGGTGTCTGTCTGTCTTTCTTTCTTTCTTTCTCTCTCTCTCTTTCTTTCTTTCTTTCTTGACACAGGGTCTCACTCTGCAGCCCAGGCTGCTCCTGAACTCACTATGTGGCCCACACTGCCCTCAAACTCACAGCAATCCTGCCTCAACCTCCCCAGTGCTGGGATTACAGGCTTATACGCCGGCTTATGTAGTGCTGGGGAATCGAACTTGGGTACTCAGCACTTGCTGAGCTCCTCCTCCAGCCCCTCGTGGGTGTCTTTAAATTGTGCTATTATGGCTGCCTCCACATCCTGCATTCATTCAAAATGTTGACCGTGCCTGGTCACTTTGACCTTGAGCGGGAGCCAGAAGTCACACGGTGCCAGCTCTGGTGAACAGAGTGGATGAGAACACGCCGTCCTGTTTCCATGAGCTGCCTCCGTGGGAGGGCAGGCCGCCGCAGCCATGCTCCCCTCTGCTCACGTCTCATACAGACACCCGGCCGAGAGGACTTTGGAGCTGCCCAGACAGCCGGAGACCTGCGTCCACTCGCAGGACCACAAGAAGACGAAAGGAAGGACAAAGAAAGAAAGGCAGGGAGAAAGGAAGTCTTCCCATGTCTTCTGGGTTTTATAGATTTAGGTTATTGCCTGTTTTCATAAAGTCTGCCTCTTATATTTACAATTGGAAGTTTCCTACCAATTGGCTCAGCCCGTGAGCTAGGTAGGGTGCTTGCAGTTTTACTAGTGAAGAAACAATGGAAAGTAATATCTTGTGAAACTTAGTTAAAAAAAAAAAATGCAGGGGCTGGAGGAATGGCTCAGTACCGGAGTTCGATTCTCCAGCACCACATAAGCCAGGTGTAGTGGTGCACACCTGTAATCCCAGAACTCAGGGAGGCTGAGGCAGGAGGATTGCCATGAGCCCAAGGCCCACCTGTGCTCCACAGTGAGTTCAGGACCAGCCTGGGCTAAGGTACAAGTGTGTTAAAGCAAGGGATATATTGAGAGGGGGAGTCACAGCAATGTGCCTTTTACTTTAACAAATTTTGAATATGTAAACACCATATACGTCCACCATACTGCATGTTAACACGCATGTACCACCCCGCCCAAATAAACATGTCTAGTCTGTGTTACAAACATGCATTACCATAAAATAAATTTCAGGGAGCCTCTCAGCACGAGCCTTGCCCTCCTCCTTCTCCTCCTCCTCCTCCTCCCCCACCTGCCCAAGCAGAGCCCCCCTCCCTTCTTCCCTCCAGCCCCTCAACTCCATCCTTCCGGCTCAGCCCATACATCTGCCCGGAATGTCACAGCTTCACAGGGCCACACGGCTGCCCTGGTCATTGTTGCAGTTTCCCATTTATTTGCATAATTCCAGAACCGAGTGCCTGTATCTGCACGCCCATGCCCACCCCACTTGCTGGCTGTGATCCAGGACGGATACAGGCCATGCGCTCCTAGCTCGGTTCCGCAGCGCCCAGCCCTGTGGGTGGGCACTGGCCACCGCCGAGGTCCTGGGAGGACTGTGCCACCCCGCAGTTGCTGCCACAGGCCTGGCTTAGGTCCGTCCCACTGCACAGGGCTAGCCAGAGAATTTCCCACCTGGGCGGGTGGGGCTTGAGAATTAGCTCATAAGGATTAATGACAGTCCAGCAACCATCGCGGCAGCTGGGGGCCAGTGCCCCACACCACCCTCACTTCCAGACATTTCTGGAGTTTCCTCTCCAAGGACTCTCAATGCGCATGGCAACAGAATTGCAAGCTAGTTTGCCTTTTCTTTTCTTTCCTTTTTTTTTTCTTTTTATCCCCAGTTCCGGAGAGTGAATCCAGAGCCTTGCACACAGCTACATCTCCCTTTTTTAATTTTTTCCCCCCACAGATTAACCTTGAACTTGGGATCCTCCTGCCTCAGCCTCCTAAGTAGCCAGGATTACAAGCCTGTACCACTACTCCCTGCTGTTTTCTGTTTTTTATTATTATTATTATTGTTGCTGTTTTGGTGTGTTCTTACGGGGTACTATTTCAAGCACACCAGGAACACAGGGAGCCTAGAGGAGCCACTTTTCTAAACCCTCTGGCTTGCCAAACAGAGAGCTCACCCAGCCAATGCCAGCCACGCATGGCTTTGCTCTGTTTCACTTTTTCCTGTGCTGTGTCTTGACAAGTAAAAACTGTATGTACTTACAGTGTACCGCGAGCCCAGGCCTTACATTGTGCGACATCCCCAGGCCATTTTTTTATGTTGTTACGCAGGCTGACTTTGAACCTCAGATCCCCCTGCCTCAGCCTCTCTCCTGAACTGATTCCTCCATCTATCTGAACTTCTGACTACTCTGACATAACATCCCCACCACCCCACTACCGAGTCATCCTGTTTCTCTGAGGTCAGCTTGTGTGGACCCCGTGGCTGAGGGGCAGCGCGCGGCACTGGCCTCTCTGTCTCCACTGATATCACAGTGCCCATCCCCTCCATTAGCCACCCCGGCCCCAGGTGGGCACCTACCTCCAAAGAGGAAGAGAGTCCCTGTGAGCAGCAGGAGGAGGTAGGCGCGGAGGAGAAAGCTCAGGAACCCCGTCATCCCCCCAAAAACCATCAGGATCAGGCTAAGTGGCAGCAGGATCACAAATGTCCCGTGCATGGCTTGGGAGAGACAGAGAACCAGCCAGGGTGACAAACATCGCACTGCGATCAGCAGACATTTAGCAAGCGGCCCCGGCAGGCCAATCCCGAGCACCCAGGAAGCCACTGCTCCTGCTGTGAGAACGGCTACTTTCTGTTTCACTGAGTAGTGTGGACCAAACCCAAGGTCTTCACAGTGAGCTCCGTCTCCTGCCCCTTTTATTTTTGGCTTTGAGGCCAGCTCTCCCTAGCCATCGTCCTGCCTCAGCCTCCCTGATTGCTGGAATTACAGGCCTACACCCCAGCGCCTGGCATTGAGTCTTTTAAATGGCTGGCTCTCCTTGCTGTACTGAGAACAGATAGCAGGGGCACAGTGGACTGACGTGAGCCTTCCCAAATTCACATCCACCCAGAACCTGAGAGCGCCCCTGTTGGGAAGGGACTTTGCAGTTGGGGGATGAGGACCTCCAGATGGAGCCTTGGGGAGCAGAGGGTCCCGGCATCATGTCAGTAGCATGAGGACAGCTGGTCCTGGGAAGAGGGCTTCTCCACCCCGGCTCCCCTTAGCACCCAGCTGGCCTCACCTCCTCCAGGAAGCCTTCCCAGTAGCCCCCATGGAGCAATCCCCATCCTCTGAGGTCTCTCACTGGTGTGCATAGATTGACTTAGCACAGGAGGTAGAAGTGTGTTTGCCTCATCGTTCCCACTGTAGAAACTGAGACACATGGGGCAGGGGCTTGAGTCTCCCTTGGGGTTCCCACGGTGGCCGGCACTCACACCCTGCCACTCTCACCACTCCACTGAGTGTGGAATGAATGAAGAGAGAATGAATGAATGAATGAATGAGACCCAGTAAGGAGGTATCCAGGGCTGCACACGGAGTCTGTACTTGGCTGTCTCCAGCGGGACAGGACACACTTGTCCCTTAGAGCTGGTGATCTTTTCCCTTTTTCTTTTTGTGGGGCCAGGGATCACGCTGCGCTACATCACCAGTCCCTTGGGTGGGTGGGTTGGGTGGGTGGGTGGTTTGGTGGGTTGGTTGGTTGGTTGGTTGGTTGGTTGGTTTGGGGCTTGATTTTGAGACTAGGTCTTACTAAGTTCCTAAGTTGCCTGGGCTGGACTCAAACTCGTGATCCTCCTGCTTTAGCCACCTGGGTGCTGGCGTTAAAGAAGCCACAGGCAGGCTTCTGGCTGGGACAGGGGAATAGGGCTCTCTGGACCAAAGGCTTTGGCACAGAGAGACCTGAAAATGAAACAGCTGATCTCGGACACCAAGGCCAAGGGATTTTGAGGATAAACCAAAATAAGATTACAGAGGTGCCATTTGCTGAGCAGAGATGACCAGCTCAGTGAACTGAGCCCTAAGCTACTATTTACCTGGGCTCATCTCCAGTCAGATCTGAGACTGTTGCCCAAAACTCCCAGGACCAAATAATCACAGAGAAACACTCTATGGAATAGGACGACAGAAAAGAATGAGGCTGCAGGACAGTCAAGGTGATGCGGGGGCACACAGAGAGGGAGGAGCCAGGACTGCACACATGCTATCCCTGGCTGAGCTTCCTGGCAGCCAAGGCAGAAAGGGAACACCTGCAAAGTGGTTTTTCACCATTTGGTTGCTTACTGAATATGTGTTGGTTATTTACCTGTGCACCAAACCTTTCTAAATCTTTTTGGCAACCAGAATTATATGAAAATGCACACTTTCCTCCCATTCTTCAGGGCAAGCAAAGTGTCTCTTGCCTGAGACATACTTCCTCCCTGCACTTCCACCAAGGACATGGTCAGATGCCTCCTGGGCCCACCCTCAGCTCCCCATGGCCTCCACTCCTGCCGTTTATTACCCACACTGAATGTGTCTGAGTGTCACTTGTCGGGTCGCAAGCTCCTTAAGGATGGGGCGTGGTCTCTTGTGTACAACAGCTTCCCTGGGGTTCTAGCAGAGGTCCTGGGGTAGGGTGAGTCCTTAATTGGTGTGTTATCCAAAAGAATGAATGAATTTTGAACTAAGCAGGGTGGCTACAAGAGGGGAAGTATTTTCCAGAAAGTAAGAAAAAAGAAAGTTTGAGAGATGACTTTACAGTAGCTAAAAACGTAAATTAGCTGAACCCAATGGCACAGGCCTATAATCCCAGTGCTCTGGGAGGCTGAGGCAGGAAGATTGCAAATTTGAGTTTAGCCTGGGCAACTTGGCAAGACTCTGTCTCAAAACCAAAAGAAAAAATGGGATGAGGATGTAGCTCTGAGTGAAGGTCCTAGGCTGGATCCCCAGGACCACAAATTAATACACAGACTGATGACAGGTAGGTAGGTAGGTAGAAATGCAAGCGAGTCAGGTGTGTGTGTAGAACACACTTGTAATCCCAGCTGAGGCAGGAAGATCACAAATTCAAGCCCAACTTGAGCAACTTAGAAAGACTCTCTCAAAACTAAAAAGAAAAATCTAAAGGGCTAGGCATGTAGGTCAGTGTACAGACTTTAGTTAGGTTCAACCCCCAGTACCACTCCCAAAGGGGAGAGGTATTTAGGAACAGATGACTTAGTGCTTTTGAGCACAGCTCTGACTTGGGGCCTCAGCAATCTGTGCAGGGTCACGGGAAACATGGGGAACATGGCAAGACGGTCCCACAGATGAGGTTGGAGTGCTGCCTCTGAGGATTCGCTACTGAGACGTGATCCCTGACCGAGGTAGGAAGGGGGAGCTTCACCGGGTGCTCATAGGTGGGAGCTTTGGGAGGGGATCAGGGTTGGATGGGGTGATCAGGACAGTCTCCATACTGAATCTTAGTGGCTTTATAACAAAGGGGAGAAGCAAGGCATGCTGGCACACACCTGTCATCCTAGCACTCGGGGAGGCTGAGGCAGGAGGATTGCCATTTCAAGCCCAGCCTTGGTGATGTGGTAACTTAGTGAGATCCTGTCTCAAAATCAAATATAAAAAGGGTTGGGAATATAGTTCAGCGTGAAGGATCTCGGCTCAACCTCCAGTACCAGAAAGGAAAGAAAGATCAGAAAAGACAATAAAAGAAGAGAGAGAAATGAGAAAACAAGCATGCACGTACATACCACCTCTCCCCCCACGGCATTCTGCCTCACCCCAGGCCTCTCCCAGCAAGATGGCATCACCAGAAGCCCCCACCCCACCACCAGAACTGTGAGTCAAGTAAACATGTTCACTAAAAACTCATCCAGACTGCAGTGTCATGGTACTGGCACCAGACAATGGACTAATTCGTCCACAAGTAGTAACAACAAGGGCGATCCCAGTTATCCGGCCTCTGCGCCCCACTGTGACCACATCTGCTTGTCTTCATGCCCCACCCCCAACGTCACCAAGAAAACATGACTGAACTCCCTGCCACGGCTGCCAGGGAGTGAGACAGGATCCTGGGGACAAGGTCTGACCTATCCTCCTCCTTCCTTGCTTTTGAAGGCAGAACCTCAGGTGGAGAGGAAGCACTGACATGAGGCTGGCCCTGTTGGCTCTGCCCCACCCCCTGAGGCTCGTCCCCAGACTATGAGATCACACCTCTCCTGGGAGGAATGAGTGGGTTGTCCTGGAGGTGCTGGGCCCCCATGAGTCCCTCAGCCCAACAGCAAGCCAACATGACATTCACATTCAATTAAATCCCGTAGGAGCACTGGAAAGTCTCCTGTTGAGATGTGGCTTAGCTTTGGGAGGAGGTTGAGGGGTGAGTTTGGGGGTTTTTCTCAGGATCATGGTCTTGACCACAAATATTGGTTCCAATTTCCGCTCTACCTGGGATGATATGTGTCTCCAGCCAGACCGCTGAATGGATATAGAAACGAAGCTCCCTCCAGGGCACGCATGGGATCCAGGAATTAATTTCAGGAGACTGGGGTATTTGAGAGAGGCTGGGTATGTCATCACGCAGTTAAGGTGACAGTGACCAGTCAAGAAAGCACTTAAGCCAGAGTGGTGGGACACACTGAATGGCAAGTTGGAGCCCAGCCTGGAAGTCTTAATAGCTTAGCAAGATCCTGTCTCAAAATAAAAAAGGCTGGGGATGGAGTTCAGTGTGAAGGCCATAGGGGAAAAAAAAAAAAAAAACTTAATATAGTGAATTCAAGTCAGTGATATTCAGACATCCAAGCTGTGTGACTTTAGAAAAAATAAAAATGACTAGACTACTCTGAGCTTCTTCAATAAAACAGAATGAAAGCCCTTGTTTGCTGATCCCCAGGAACTTATTAAATGCAGCAGGAACGTCTGCTGTGTGCCCAGCTCCATGCTGAGTGCAGGCGCAGGGAGGAAAATGAGCCAGTCAAGGAGAGCCGGGGCTGTACTGGCAGAGCACCTACATGATTTGTCCAAACCACAGTCCTCAGAGTAGGACCAGCCTCGGTCCTCATTAAGCCACCCTCCGTGACCAGGGCGAACCACACACCTGTCACCATGGGTTCATCCATCCATCTGTTGTTTCTACACTTACCCAACACCTGCTGCTTCCGGCGCCTGGGGCTCCTATCCACTCCAGCACCTGCCAGCTGTGGCCCAAGGCGAGCCAGCAAGTGTCTTCACAGACTCAGTTTCACCATCTGCCCCATGGAAAAGGAAGTGTGCCCTCGCCCCTAGGCTTAGGAGTTGAGGAATAACCACATTACAAGGGCCAACCTCTCAGAAGGGTGTGGCCACACCACAGACCCCCATGGGTCTCGTTCTTGCCACACGATTGCTTTTGGCTCAGTGTTGTTCTACCTGAGGATACAACGTGCGTGACAGTGCCTGAGGATTGTCATGATCTCGACAATCTGTTGCCACCAAACTCTGATCTGAATCATGATTCCCACTCAGCAATGAGCCCTGGGATGGAGAAAAAGGAAGAGCCCCCAGGATCTGGGGCCGGGCACAGACACTGTGAGTTCTCCAGGGTATGTCTCTGAGACGAGACCCAGGAAGGCCATGCCAGGCTGCCTACAGGGTCATCTGAGGCCAGGCAGAAACAAGGTCTCCTAACCACTCAGAAAACCCCTAACACCTCTTCTCCCAGCTGCATGAGTGCTGCTGGGTATCATCTCAGCCCCAGCCATGCCTCCCTTTAGATAAGGCCGACCAACGTACAGAATCAGAACTGTCCCTACTTCCTGACACTGCCAGGTCTGGAGAAAGCCCTTCTCAGAGTCCCTCCAAAATCACCCCGTCAACTCACAGGCCCTGGCCACTCTTTCTCACAAACTCCCCATCAACGTCCACAGTCCCTGTGACGCATGCTCTCCTGCCCCACATGGAGCCAGGAGCTCCGTTTACACAGTGACAGGTACCAGTGGTCCCAAAGCTGAAGGAAGTGACAGTGGCCACAGAGCTGTCGCAGGCCCTGGTGGGGGGAGGGGAGGGTCAAAGGCCAGCAAGGCCCAGGAAACGTCTTTCTCAGAGTGATGTCTTGTTATGCATCCTGGAAAACTCAACAGTTAGTACAGGCTCTAAATACAACGGATGTCTGAATTAGTGAAAGAGGAAGGAAGGAGAAAGAAGAGAGGGAGAGGAAGACGGGGGAGAGAGGGAAGGAACTCGCATCTGCTGAGCATCTCATGTATGCAATACTTGAGACAAGTACCACAGAAGGACCAGTGGAGTCAGATGCTAGTCCTGCTCTCTTGGGATTTATGTTTCAGATGGGAAGTTTCAGATGGAAGTGTCTTGATGTTCACTGTGTGTGAAGTCAGCTCCTCCACTGGAAGCAGTGACAGACTCACAGAGAAAAGAGCCAAGTGCTTGGAGTTCCACCTGCCTCTGCTCTCACTGGCAATGTGACCGTGGTCCAGCTGCTTCTCTGAGCCTCAATTTTCCCATCTAGGAAGTGGGAATGGCCCACACACTCCATGAGCACCATTTTAGAGGCTTGGGCTCAGGCTCCACCCACCACATGGGCCTCTTGCTTTCTCTTTAATCAGAAAATCTAATCATGTCCTCCCTCCCTACAAGACTCCCCCCAGCAGGTCCAAGCAGCGCCCCACTTCCATAGGTGGGGAGGATGATGGTGAAACAGGTCCAGCCTCACCTCTAAAACCAAGCTTCTGGTCCAGGGTCCAGTCTTAGCCTGGTGGTCCCTATTGGTGGTCTCATAAGGAGAGGGTCCTGGATGTGAAGCCAGCCAAGCACACATCCTCCCCATGTGGTCTTGGGAGAGTTACCTCACCTCTCTGAGCCCCATTTCCTCATCTGTAGGAGGGGACACTAAGACCTGCCATCCTAGAGTGGCCTTCCACTCTAACATGCCCCGAGGCCCTGTGTTCACACAGGGACAATCTCCTATGGGAACCAGTAGGGCCAATATCAGCCTAGAGCCTCAGGCCACAACCATGCACAAGGCCCCTGCCCTCCTGCAGCTCCCAGCCCAGGGGAGGGACACAGGTGACTACCACACACTGCCATATGCCACAAAGGGAAATAGCCTGGCAATTGGGGTTAGTCTTTGGGCAAGGAGGTTGAGTGAGTTTCCTGTGGCTGACATAACAATTCACCACAAGCTGCGTGGTTCCCAGGCCATCAAGCTGTAATCCTACCACTCTGGGAGGCTGATGCAGGAAGATCACACATCCAAGCCCAGCCTGGGTGAGTTAGCAACTTGGCAAGACCTTGTGTCAATATAGAAAGAAAGAAAGAAAGAAAGAAAGAAAGAAAGAAAGAAAGAAAGAAAGAAAGAAAGAAAGAAAGAGAAAGAAAGAAAGCAAGCAAGCCAGCCTGGGGATATAGCTCAGAGCAAAGGCCCTGGGTTCCACCCTCAGTACCAAAAAGAAAAGAAAAGAAAACAGCAAGAGGAATGCATTCTGTCAAGAGTGCTGGAGGCCAGAAGCCCAGGTGCGCAGCTCTGTGCCCCGGCTGCCGGCAGCCCCGGCGAGGGCCCTTCTCCTGCAGCCTCTTCCCTGCCTTCCTCCCTCTCCCCTTCGCTTCTCCTCTTCACACAAGGACACGCGCTCACTGGCCATAGGACTCGGGGCCCACCCAGCTAGTCTCAGGGTCCATAAGCTCATCTCCAGAAGTGCTTCTTCCACACAAGGTCCCCTCATAGATTCTGGGGCTAAGGAGGCGGGTGTGCCACCCTGGAAGCAGCCCCAGCCACCACCCAACAGTACACATCAACACGTGACATTTTTCTTAGGAAAAGTGGAAACACGGCCCGTGTGGCCACCGCCCGCCCTCTGTCCACACACCACGCCTCTCTGCCAGGCAGCCGCCCACGCTTGAGGATCTCAGTAACACCCACAGCATCTCACAGTCCTGAATGGCAGCTGCATTTTTTCATCTTAACGGTACAAAAAATGAATGCTCATCTTAAATTTTGTTATGTAGCCGTAGAACAGGCAGACACTGTTGCTATAGCTTGGCTCCTACGTGTCCTCAGAGGCCTGAGTGCTAGGACTCTGTTCCCAGCCTGGTGTCTGGGTGTGACTCCCCTTGGGGCAGGCCGGTGGGCTGAAGGGAACAGCGGGACCTCAGGGTCCTTGTTTTTATTTCTCTTCTGTGGGTGAGCAATTTCCCACACCCCCCCCACGATATGTCACCATAGTCCCAAAGGAACAGGGCCAGTCCATCCTAGCCTAGAACCTTCACATTTTTGAGCCAGTAAACCGATTAAACCAAGAGCTCACACTTGCTATGAAGTTGCCTGAGCAGGGCTCAAACTTGTAACCCTCCTGCCTCAGCCTCCCACATACCTGGGATTACACCACACTCATAACTTTCTTTGTAAGCTGATTATCACAGATATGTGTAATAGCAATGAAAAGCTGCCTAACACAATCGGGGAGCTACATAGAACAGCATCAAACTGCTCGTAACAGCGTAATTTGCTTGCTTTACTCAGTAATCCATCTTGGTGTTCTATCCAGATTAGTATGTATATTCTTCTTACAGGCCATATAATATTCCTCTAAATAGATATACTATGTGGACACTGAGGCTGTGTCTTGATTTATACTGTTACCAAAATGGCACTAGCAGCATCATAGGGAAGACAGAAGTGGTTTTGCATTAAATATATTTTTTTTCTTTTTAGTTTAAAACATGGCCTTGACTTTCAATGGCATCCCAGAAGGCAGTCTGAGTCCCTGGCCATCACCCCCTGAGGCGCTGAGACCCGCAGTTCCCTGCCCCCTCCATGTCCCCAGCACTCTCTGCCCATAGCATCACTCTGCATAAATCCCACCCAGAATTCCCTGGGCCCAGGCAGCCTCCTCATACTGCTGTGTTGTCCCAGCCCCTCTGCTCCTGTCCTCGCCACCTCCGCTCTCAATTTGCGCCAGGCATCGTGGGAGGGCTGGTTTTAATTTTCCACACTGCTGCAACAGCCCAGCACCCCAAAAAATGAAAATCTAGCCCTGTGTCTCCAGCCTCACCTCTCAGAGGACACGAAGGCCAAGCCACTGGCCCTGGGTCCACAGCCTCGAGTCAGCTTCTGTCACTGGTCTGCTGTGCTAGGTGAAGCATTTGACCTCTCCAGCTCTGGGGTCCTTCTCTGAGCAGCCTGGCCACTCCTGTGGGCTCACAGGAGGCAGCGTGGAGAAAGGGCCGAGGCAGAGCAAGGGCGACCCCAAGAAGCACTTCCTATCCCGTCCGGAGGCACCATCCTGCCTGTCGACCCCAGACCGTCGCCTGGCTCCGTCCTGCCTCCCAGCTCTGCACCTGTTCTTCTTCCTCATAGCACAAGCTTCTGGTTCCCTGCCTGGAGGAGGCAGGGGTGGGCGGCAAGTCCCCAACTCCCCCAGAACAGGCCAGCAGCTCCCGCTCCAGGATGCCACGCCTGTGGTCACATTATAGTAACCTGACAGCCAGTGTCACATCATTCTACCAGGGTAGAAGCAAATTGTCAGGTTCGAGTCTCAGATCTACCAGTTCCTGTGCAAACCTGGGTAACTTACTGAACCTCTCTGAGCTCCCAAGTCCTCACCTGCAAAATTGAGGATGATAAAAATGGTGCCTGCCTCGTGGACTGCTGTGAACATTACATGAGTTGATTGTGCAAGAGCTCAGAGCAGGGTCTGGCACACAGCACTTGTTACAGTCTATGCCAAGCAGCTGGCACAGGGCTGGGGGTAAAAATACGTCCTCATTAAATAAGCGAGTCTGGCAGATCTACAATTATTCGCTCCATTTACAGATGAGAAGCTCAAGGCTCAGGAAGATATTATAAGTCAGAGCAGGAGGAGGAAGCATCAATGAGCCCCTGCTGTGAGCAGAACCCAACCCTGGTGCTTTCCGTGTGCAATCACTTTACCCCATTTGTAGACGCAGTGACTC